>PVKM010021017.1:0-22896 GCA_004027735.1 Carollia perspicillata
AACTAAAAGCCCTAAACATTATATATAAAACAAGCATAAGAAATTGTTTGAGGAACAATAGTGAGTTCCTGAGTGAGTTTTCTTTCTGCCTCATCTCTCCCAGCTAAAGGAATTGGCAAACCAGAAATGTCAATGGGGCAGAAAAAAAAAGATAAAGAAAAACCCACTAAAAAAGCCCCACTATTGCCAGCAAAGACTGAATGGAGACCTAAATGGTCCACCCTCACTATGTATAAGGATGCCCCATTCTCAACTCCTGCATTGTCAGTGGAAACCATATGGGGAACAAGAACTTCTCCTCCCACCAGGTAGTAAGGAGTAGCCAATACTCTTCTGTCCTTGGGTAGTGTCAAAGGAGGACTTGTTAAGAGTCAGGGCTTTCAGCCTAGTCATGTGAGTGGAGACTTCGTGGGGAACAAGAAGGTGTATCAGTGAAGGCCTAGTGGGGACCTACAACTCTCATGCCTGCCAACACTAATGAGGACCTCCCTCCTCAGATGTCAATGGATGAACAGTAAGGAACTTCCGTTTCTACCTGCAACTGAAAATAATGCTGAAGTCGTGTTATAGAAAGCTAGGTAAAGCAGTAGATTTAGCCCTCATCAGTATGGGTCAGTGGGTTGGGCATCATTCCTCAAACCAAAAGGTCGCCAGTTCGAATTCCTGTCAGGGCACATGCCTGGATTGTGGGCCAGGTCTCCTGGTTGGGGGCGTGCAAGCAGCAACAACCGACTGATGTTTCTCTATCATATCAATGTTTCTCTCCCTTTCCTCCTCCCTTCTTTCCCTCTCTCTGACAATAAATAATTTTTTAAAAAAAACAGTAGGTTTAAATAAGATACAGAATTTCATTACTATTCAAAATTTCCAGGTTTCAATAATTTTAAAAATCACTTGTCATACTAAGAGCCAAGATATTAAAGAGAATGCAAAATGAAAATCAACAGATATAAACACATAAGTGACACTTAGATTTGACACAGATTTTATTATAAAAATGCTTCAATAATCAATGTGAACACAATAAAAAATGAAGACAGAATGTGTAAGGAAAAAATATAACATGTAAAAGAGAACCAAATGGAAATTTTTAGATTGTAAAATACAGGACAAAATTAAACCCTTCACATTAAATGTCAATAGCCTAAAGATTACCATTAGAAGACAAAAATGGACATTTAAAAAAAGGCCCAACTATACCCAATCTAGAAAAAAGAAACTGACTTGAAGACATATTGAAAGTAAAATAATGGAAAGTGACATAATGTGGACACAACAAGAAATGAGGAGTGACTATGTTAGTGTCAGCTAATGTAGAGTTCAAAGCAAAAAATGTCACAACAAAGAGGAACATTACATGTTGATAAAAGAGAAAAAAAGGTCAATTCATCAAGACATAACAATCCTAAACATGTACACACCAAACAAGAACTGCAAAATATGAGAAGGAAGTACTTTTAAAATTGAAAGGAAAAATGTAAACAAATCAACAATTACAGAGATTTCAATAACCCCTTTCTCAGCAACTGGTAGTACAACTAGACAGAACACCAGCAAACATACAAAAGAATTCAGTAATACCACCCACCAACAGGCTCTAATTGACAATAATAGGACACTTCACTTAATGACAAGAAAACACATATTCTTCCCCAGTGCCTTGGAACATAAGACAAGAGAGACCATGGTCCTGAGCCATAAAACAAATGTCAACAGATACGAAAAAACTGAAATAGCACAAAATATGTTCTCTGACCACAATTAAACCGAAGTAGAAATAGCATAAACATGACAGCAAAATCTCCAAACACTTAGAAAATAAATAGCAAAGTCCTAAATAATCCACAGATGAGGGCACGTCTCAATGAAAAGCAAAAAATATGTTAAACTGAATGAAAATGAAAACATAACACATCAAATTTTGTGAGACAAAAAGCAACACTGAAAGGGGTAGTACTAAATGCAAATATTAGAAAAGAGAAAAAGTCTCAATCAACAATCAAAGCTCCCAACTTTAGAACCTAAACAAAGAGAGCAAAATAAACCTAAAGCAAGCAGGCGAAAGCAAATAAGAGCAGAAAATGATGAAATTAAGAACAAGAAAACAAGAGAGAAAAATCAATGAAACAAAGAATTGATGTTTTGGAAAAGAGCAATATAACTGACAAGTCTTTAGCAACATGACAAAGAAAAAAAGAGGAGACAAAAATTACCAACAGGAATAAAACAAAGAATGGTATTACAGGTGGACAATGGGCCCCTGGTTTGGAGAGTGAATCCTGCCCACAAATGCCCCTCAGGCTGGAACTCCAGAACAAGTGAACAGGCTTTTTTTCCCAGGAACATTGAAGCAATCTCTCAGCCAGAGGAGCCTCAGGTCAGGATAGACTGCGATGGATTCAGGAATCCTGTTGAAATGAAAGGAGGAGCTGACCTGCCCCATCTGCCTGGAGCTCCTGACAGAACCCCTGAACCTGGACCATGGGCACAGCTTCTGCCAAGCCTGCATCACTGCAAACAAGGAATCCACAGTCAGCAAAGGAGGGAGCAGCTGCCCTGTGTGCCAGCCTGGTATCAGGCTGGGAACCTGCAAACTAATCAGCAAGCACATGGCCAACACAGTGGAGACACTTAGGGAGGTGAAGTTGAGCTCAGAGGAGGAGCAAAATAGATATCTCTGTGTGCGCCATGGAGAGAAACTCCTGCTCTTCTATAAGGAGGATGGAAAGTTCATTTGCTGGCTTTGAGAGAGGTCTCAAGAGCACTGAGCTTTCCTCATGGAGGAAATTGCCCAGGAGCACAAGGAAAAGCTGCAGGCAGCTCTGGACAGGCTGAGGGCTAAACACCAAGACGCTGAGACATTGGAAGCTGACATCAAACCAGAGAGAACTTCCTGAAAAGATGTGAATGGCATCATGGAAAGGAGTAAGACCTTCATTCTCAAGTCAAAAACCATCTCCAAAAAGCAAAGGACAGTGTTCCAAGCTCCTGCCTAAGTGGGATGCTGCAAGAACTGACTGATGTGCACCGCTACTGGGTTCACATTACTCTGTCCCCTCCCAAGGACAAAGAAAATGTTGCCATTTCTGTGGATCTGAGACAAGTGAAATATGAGAACCATCTCAATACAAATAAGAACACTTCTACTGTACTCAGTGTACCAGTTATCACATCAGGGAAACATTACTGGGAGGTGGATGTGTCAGAGAAACAGACCTGAGCCTTTGGGGTATATGGTAAACAAGACTCTGTTACCTCTAGTTGTGAGCCTAAAAAATGCTTGTGGTTTATACTATTAGAGAATCAGTTTGAATACAATGTTTTTGTGTTATCTTCCTCTTCTGATCCCGTGGAATTGACCCTCAATCTGACTGTTCCTCCCCGTCATATTGGGGTTTTCCTAGACTACAATGCTGGCACTGTCTTATTTTATAACATCACAAACCATGGGTTTCTCATCTGTAAATTTTCTTCATGTTCCTTTACTCGGAAAATGTATCCAATTTTCAGTCCTATGACACGTACTGCCCCCATGACACCGTGTTCTCCACACTCTTAAATATTACATCCTCACCCACTTCTTTGTAGTGCCTCTGGCCTTGGATGTACCTAATGCACTGAGCTTATCTGCACCATTCTCACCAACTTTTTATGGCTGCCTCCTTTTTTTACTTTTTTCATTTCAACACCCTTCATTCAACAATAGGGTTTACAATTTGCCTTGTGTCATGCATACTTTTCCCAATGTCCAGTTTGCATAGTAAAGAATCTTGATTCAGCCCTGGGTGGTGTAGCTCAGTGGATTGAGCGCAGGCCTGCGAACCAAAGGATCGTGGTTCGATTCCCAGTCAGGGCACATGCCTGGGTTGCAGGCCAGTTCCCAGCTAGGGGACGCACAAGAGGCAACCATACATTGATATCTCTCTCCTTCTCTCCTTTCCTTCCCCTCCAAAGATAAATAAATAAAATCTTAAATAAATAAAAAAAAAGAATCCTGATTCACTATTTTCTATAATCCCAAATAAAATGACTACTCCATCATAAAAAAGCCCTGTATGGAGAGAAATCTTCACCAGATGTTTCCAATTTCATTTCCTGTGCCACTGAGAAGAATTTTCAACAACTTCTTTTACACATTATTAAAAGTCTTGTACAGGAATCATTCACTACAAATGAGTCCTCAGGGGTGTATCAGTTCAACCATGATGTTCCTTATTCCTCAAGGAGTGAAGGAGACAGTATCATAAATAATAGGTACTGAGTGGAAGGTCTATCTTCAGAGTGTCTAAGTTCAAGTCCATTCTCTCAAAATACCTGCAGTTTTAACTTTCAATAAGATACTTGAATCATGGCTTCATTTACTAAAAATTGTCCTGGTATTAAAAACACACCACAGTTAGGATCGTAATGAGAAGAAAAACTTAATTAAGTATAAAATTGTATTAAAATGTATCTTAATAAACATTTTTCTCTACTAAAAAAAATAGTATTACAGACTTGCAGATACCAAAAGAATGTAAACATGATTGTGTAGATGAAATGGACCAATTCCTTAACAAAACAAAAACTACCACAATATACACAATATTAAATAATCTCTTTCAGAAAATAAAAGAAAAACTCCCCAGTTCGTCTTATAAATTCAGTATTACATCGACACCAAAACCAGACAAAGACAGTATTTAAAAAAAAAAGAAAAGAAATCATCACAAGAAAAAAACTGTGTAACTATGTATGGTATAGATGTTAACTAGAGCTATTGTGGTGATCATTTTGCAACATATACAAATATTGAATCATTATAGTGTATACCTGAAACTAATGTAATGTTAGATGTTAATTATATCTAAATAAGTAAATAAATAAGAAAAAGAAAATTACAGGCCAATAACCTTCATGAATCCTTAACAAAATGCCAGCAAACAAAATTCAGCTTTATAATAATTATACACCATGAAAAAGTGGGATTTATTCTAGGTATGCAAGAATGATTCAATATTCAAAAATCAATGCAATCACAATATTAACAAGAGAGTAAAGAAAAATTACATACTTATATGATTTAATGCAAAAGAAGCATTTAAAATATTTAACATTCATTTATGTTAAAACTCACAGAAAAATAGAAATAGAAAATAACTTCCTCAACTTGATAAAGAGCATCTATAAGCAACCTACAGCTAACAAACTTGATGGTGAAAGACTGAGTGTTTTCCCTCTAAACTGGGGAGCCAGTAAGGATACCCACTCTTACCACACTATTCAACATATTGGTATAAATTCTAGCCAATCCAATATATGAAGGAAACAAAATAAAAGGCAGACAGCCTAATAAATAAATAAATAAATAAATAAATAAATAGCTCCCTATTTCCCTATTTTACGGCATAACCATGAGACATGATTATACAAGTAGAAAATCTACAGAATACACACACACATACACAAACCTTAGAAAAAGTAACTTCAGCAATGTCACAGGATACAACACCAACATAAAAAAATCAATTGTATTTCTACAGATTAGTAATGAACATGTGAATGCTGAAATTTAAAATACTTATAATGCTACTTACAGTGGCTCAAAATACAAATAAAACATTTAGATATAATTCTAAGAAAACGTATACAGGACTTGAATGCTCTAAACTACACAAGACTGATGAAAGAAATCAAATACCTAAAAAATGGAAACATGTATCTTCCATGTTTTGGATGACTCAAATAGTAAAGATGTCAATTCTCCCCAAATTCATATGCAGTTTAACCAAAACCTCAGTAAGTGGTTTGTTGTTTTTGTTGTTGTTGTTTTGTAGATATAAAAGATCTGGTATAGTTATAACAATTCTGAAGAAGATAAATCAGTATAAATAGTATACACAAGAATATACAATGGGGAAAAGGCAATCTCCTCAATAAAAACTGAACAGGCACATGCAAAAAATTAAAAGTCAACCACTTCCTTACACCATATACAAAAATAAAATCAAAATGGATGAAAGATTTCAACATAAGACCCGAAAAACCATAAAACTCCTAGAAGAAAACGTAAGCTGTAAATTCTTTGATATTAGTCTTGGCAATATATTTTTGGATGTCTCTCTGGGAAAGAGTAACAAGAGCAAAAATAAACAAATAAGACTGCATCTAACAAAAAAACTTTCTGCACAGCAAAGAATATCAACAACAGAACAAAAATACAATTACTGAATGGGAGAAGTATTCATAAATGATATATCAAAGAAGGGGTTCATATCCAAAATATATAAAGAACTCAACTCATAGAACTCAACATAAAAAAAGTTAAAAAATAGGCAGAGAACCTGAAGAGACATTTTTCCAAAGACATACAGATAGCCAAAAGACGTATGAGAAGATGTTCAATATCGACTAATTTTCAAGGAAATACATATCAAAACCACAATGAGATACCATCTCATACCTAGAGAATAGCTATTATCAAAATATTAACATGGTCAGAGGACCTGAACAGACACTTCACTGAAGAGGAGACACAAATGGCCAACAGATAAATATACGAAAAGATGCTTAACTTCACTAGCTATGAGAAAAATGTAAATCAACATTATAAGGAGATACCACCTTACACCTCTTAGAATGGCTGTTATCAACAAAACATTTCATAAGCCTTGGAAAAGTTGTGAAGAAAGAGGAGCCCTCACTCACTGCTGGTGGGAATGAATATAAACTAGTAGAGCCACCATGGAGAACAGTACAGAGGTCCCTCCAAAAATTAAGAATAGAGTTACCATATGATCCAACAACCCTTCTGATAAACAAAAATTTGAAAACATTTATTCCAAAAGATATACGTATCCCTATGTTAACTGCAGCATTAGTCATGGTGGCCAAGACATGAGAACAACCTTAGTTTACTTCAATAGATGACTGGATAAAGAATACGGGTTACACACACACACACACACACACACACACACACACACACACACACACACAGTGGAATACTAATCAGCCACAAAAAAGACGAAATATTGCCATTTGAGACAACATGAAATAGATCTCAAGAATACCGTGCTAAGTGAACAAAGCTAAGAACCATATGATTTCATGCATAACTGGCATATAAATCTGAAAGCAACAAATGAACAAACAAAACAGAAACAGACCCATGGATAGAGAGCACTGATGGTTGCCACAGAGAAGGATAAAAAAGTGAAGGAAGATAAGTACAAAATTTAAGTTATATAATGAATAAGTCATTATATACTGGGGATATAATGCATATAGGGAATACATATACATATATGACACAGGGAATATAATCAATGATGTGGTAATAACTTTGTACGGTAATAGATGGTTACTAGACTTATTGTGCTAATCACATTGTGAGGTGTATATATATGTTTAATCTCTAAATTGTACACCTGAAACTAATAAAACATTGCACATTAATTACATTTTAAAAACAAAAAATGATTTTGTATATAGCTACAGCAAAGCGGACTGTGGTGTTGGCAGAAGGTTAAGACACAGATTAATAGACCAAAATAGAGGATCCACAAACAGGCCCAAACAAGTATGTCCAACTGATTTTTGGTAGAGGTGCAAAAGCAATTCAGTAGAAGAACTTTTTCCACAAATGCTACCGGGACAAGTGCATATCCATAAGCAAAGAAATAAACCAAAACTTGTCTCACGCCTTTTTAAAAAATTAACTCAAAATGCATCACTAATTTAAATATAAAATGTAAAAATTTAAATCTCCTAACAAAAAGAGAGAGACAGAAAATTCTCAGGGTCTAGGGAGAAGCAAAGAAACCTAACAATTGACACCAGAATCACAATCCCATGAAAGAAAGAACTGATAAATTGAACTTCGCCAAAATTAAGACCTTTTGCTCTGCAAAAGTCTTTGTAAGAGGTTCAAAACACAAGCTAGAGTGGGAGAAATTATTTGCAAGTCCCATATTCAATGAGGAACTTATATCTTGCATAGAGAGAAAACTTTCAAGAGTCATCAGTAAAAGAATCATCCAGTGTCTCTCAGCCTCTCTTTCCTGTTTTCCTCAGATACTGTAAGTCACTGATTCCTACTTCTTTACACCTGCCTTGTAGTTCATTCACTGAATTTTCAACCTTTTATATTTTTCACTTTTAGAAATTTAATTTGATATCTGATCATCTGAGACTATTTCTCCTTTTAAACACATCAAATGTAGCTATTTTAACTGACACTGTGATCACTCATAGGGATTTAAGAGTCTGGTTCTGAAGTTTAAGATGTTTCCCAATATAGTTAGTAATTTTTTCTTGTTAATTGTTAAATAATGATCACTGAACCTTTTTCTGCAGACATTAAGGCTTCTGTTTAAAAGACATTCTTATACAGAATTACTTCCATTACATATAAGAGTACTACTTAACGGGGACAATTCTAAAATACATCTTTACTTACATCATACAAATAATGAATTTCATCTTTAAATCTGAGATAAAACCTTTTGACTCAGAATTCTCTCAAGTGGAAGCCTTTCACCTCCAAATGTATGCAGAACCGAGCAAAAGCAATCAAGTCTCTATCAGTTAGGTAGGTTTTGCATTAATGACCTAATGTGAGAATTTTTGTTCTGATTCCAATCCAACTCAGAATGTAGGTCCAATTTGTCTCCTGTTCCCAACGTGCATGACAAAAAGTTCATAGCCAGACCCTGACTAGGAACAGACAGTATCCTCAGGTAAAATGCCAGTTACACAGACCTCTATGAAATCACCACCTCTCATCATTTCTGGCCTGATTATTTTCCTTGATTTACAGTCAAGTCCAAGTATGCTTTTTAGAAGATGTTTTCATATTTTATCCAACATTTAAGTGTCTTACATGAGATATGGTCTCTGCACATTTAGTCTGCCACACTGCCAAAAATGGAAATCAAAATTTGGATAAGTTAACTTTTGTATGGGGCCTAGTCCCTTACACATTCATCAGTGTACAATGTGTTTCAAGGAGAAACAAGAAAGATTGTTCTTATTATTTATTAAAAATTCATTACTATTTCAATAAGTGGCTTCCACTAGAGCAATAATTCTTCATTAAGGGTAAAATAAAGCTTTAATGAAAGCTGAAATGCAGTTAACTTGTACCAAAAGGATATGCAAAAGAAATAAATTTTCACATTATATGCTACTATAACACTGTTTGAAAATTTGCACACAAAGTCTTGTAGATCTCCAGTTACCAGTTGAGAATAACATTTTAATCAACTAGTTACACATACTCCCTTCCTTGTCATGATCCATCCTAAGTAGGAGGTATTTTCTTTGTAGCTTTTGAAGTAGCGCTTTTTACATATTTTTAGTAATGTAGTTCATATTTTCACACAAAATTTCAAGCACAATCTTGTTAGACTTGAAATTCAGGTCTAAACAGGGCAAAACAGATAAAGGACACCTCCTCTCCTTACCACTCCGGTTTAAATATCATTCTCCTGCCACAACACAGGGCCTGGCATAAAGAGGCATTCAAAAAGTATTTGTTAAATAAAAATATGAATACCGAAAACCAGAAAGTAGATAATATAATTATTTGATTATAGGAAGTTTCAAAATTCCTATTTAGGGAAAGGTTAGTGAATAATTGTAGTTCAAACAAAATTGTAAAGTGCATAAACAGCAGCAGGTAAATCACTAAGGAGGTAAGAATCCAAGAAAATACAATCTTTTCCAAATATTTTACATTCCATAGGTACACAAGGAAACAGTATTACTAAGGATGTAAACTTAAGAAGCTTAAGACAGAGATAGAATAAAATAGTAAGTTTCAAGTCAAAAATAGTGTTTAAAATTCTAACTTCTCCATTTGCGGCCACATGTGGCTTCAGGCAAGTCACTTAACATTTTTCAGTCTCAGTTTTCTCACTAAAGAGAATACATTAAGAGACAATCCATAAGACTAAATGAGCATACATATACAGTTCTGAGTGTGATATGCTTCCTTTGAGGCAAATAACTTAAAAGTCACTTACGCATGGTGGCTCTCTCCAAACTATTTCATACCATTCCTAATGGTCTATGTAAATCTTGAGCATCGAAAGAATCTAATTGAATAACTGACAATTTTTTCACTCTACTTGAAGAGTAAAAAAAGTAAGAGCACAAACCTCCACATCTGTTACCAACATCATTGAGAGAGTGAACAGACCTAGCAAAACCAGTGAACATATGCAAGCAGTCACTACAACAATTCTTAGATTTAATATAGCCCAAAATAGACTCAAAAGAATTAATGTCAATACCTCGTAACTTGGGAAGTTTAGAAAGAACATTTCCCCTGAACTAAAAAGAAATAATGAATATTTAACTATTATGTCATGGAAAGCAAAACATAGGTTTTTGAATAACAAAAAAACCTCACAGATTTTAGGGAATGCAGCCACAATATGTCACTACTCTCCAAGGCTACTGCAGTTAGAATAAGTTAAAATGGTTTTAAATTTCAACATTAGGACTTGGGAACTGACTTCCTGAGGATAGGTATCCCTGCTTTTTCTGAAGTTCTCATCATGTCACTTCACTATTATGAAAGGTCTACACAGTACTATGTTTTCAATAACTGAATGAAATCTGAAGAGGATTTTTGCTTTTAAGAATCAGCCAGTATTTGTTTTGCAACAATCTTTTATAGAGGTACATGCACCCCAAGCAGTGCCACCAAGCTCCTTCCCCAGACACTACACTTATCATCTCAGCATTAGGTTCCATAGTCAAGACTGTGTATGTTACTATTTGTGCTTTATCTTGACTTATTCTGTGCACCCACACACTAGCAAGATATGTCCTAAAGTATCAGAAAAGTCTAAGAGTGTTCATAAGGGTGGTAATGTTTACATAAAACTCTACATAAGTAAGTGTATTTAGTATGATTTGGTACATTATCTAGAGGGACTGGGAATGCTAAAAAATTTTTCCATATAAATTACTGGTAACTGCTTCTTTGCTTTATCCCATTTCGGCTTCCAAAAGGTTTCACAGGAATGCTCTACTTTTGGATAGCAGAGTAAACCTGTATTATTAACAAGAGAGGCTTTCAAATTTCTGCTTCATTAGAGACATTCAAAAGAAATTCTCACTTATATATTAGATCTAAGTGAGGTTCTCTTTCCTAATCAGTAAGTCCCAGTAAGTACACTCTGATAGAGTGATGTGTAACAGTAAAAATTTTATTCCGAAGTCCTGGATTTAGAACTTTCTCTGAATCAGGTTTTTTGACCAAAACAATATAATCCACCTCTGGGGGGTATTTGGAAATGTGGAAGGGCCAAATTCTAAAATTGTTATGATGACCACCCCAAACCTTCAAATGAATGATAGTGACATACCACACATATCATAACACCCCACATACCCCACTCTTCCACACCCACCAAAAGAAATCATATAAGCGTTCCCCATTCCTCACTCCCCTCAAGAAAGTCAAGCTAGATCCATGACCTTTACTCTTCAATTGCCAGGGTTCAATATGGAGATAGTACACAGTCTGAAACCTGACAAGCAGCTTAGTTACTACCATTCTTGTCAGATGCTATCTTCTTGCCTTTTTTTTATTATTATAATATCAAGCACAGTCTTTTCAACATTCCATGCTCATAGTTTTCTCCACCATGATGGTGATTTCACCCTTGCTCCCCCACCGAAGCTAGCAGATATAAGGCAAGTTCTCCACTCTAAATTTCCAAGTACCCATGAAATACTGAATCCATAAATGCAAGGAGAGGAAGATCCATATGCAACATTTTGTAACAGCACATGTGCAACTAATGGAAATAAGGTCCACAGTTTTCATAAAGTTCTTAAAAGAACCTATGACCTTAAAACATTAAAACAACTGCTCTATTGAAAACTATCCCCCAAATTTTGATGATTCATATGCTCAAAAACTTCTGATGGTTTCCCAGTATCTGTAACATATGCTTTAAACTCACAATATATTAGCCAAAGCTCTCCATGATGTAGCCATTATCCCAACCATCTGGATTTTAACCTATTTTATCAATTTTCTTCATTTACCATTTGATTTTAACAACCAGTCTACTTCCTTCAAACATGCTTTCCTTTCTCAAAGTTTTGATCACAATATCCTCTTCAGAAACATTATTTTCCTATATTCTCAACCATCAAAATCCTAATCATCCTCAAGGTCCAGTTCAAATGCCAAGATCTTCCTGTCTATTCAGCTAAAATTACAGTGTGGATGCACTGTAGATGTGCATCCACAGTATTTTGTGTTTTTAACCTTGCACTTGTCACATCCTACCTGGATTTCTGGTTTTGGTATTGTAATGCCTCCCTTGCTCTATCAGAATGTAACTAGAGAGCGTGAACCATATTTAAGCCTCAATGAAATCACCAGTAAGCAGTGCAGTACCTTACATAATATAGGTGTTTAATATAAACACCTACTAAAAAATTAAACCCAATCTGAAAAGAACTTTGAATATTATTAAACAATGGTGAAAACTACGAAGAGCAAAATACTTAGAAAGAATATGACAATTACATACCCTAGGCCCTTCTAGTCTAATTATTTACCAATTAAACATAAATTCTTTCACACACAAGAGAAAGACAACTTAGTTTTGAAAAGTCTGCATGAATAAACAGGCTTAAAATAAATGAATGTAAAGAAGTTATTCTAAAAGTTAAGCATTATCAAATTAGATTTTAATCAATCATGATTAATCAAGTCCACTATCCTTGATCATGGTATATGCTTCAACTACCAGACTGTTTCTATTCTTTAGCAGAGCGCCAGTAAAGTTATCTAAGGGTTAAAATTAATTAATTTGAAACAACTGACAACTATAGTCAGATAATTTAGGAACTACCAAATAATTATGGCCAGGTTAAATTAAATCCTAAAATTATGAAAAACCTATAAATGGAATTGAGTCTGTGAAGTTTTACATTTTATAATTATTATCTAAAACCAAACATACTAGACATCTATAAATTTAAAACTTTTAAACGTACACAGATTCCTTTGTCTCTCTTACTTTTAAATTTTAAACTATTTTATTCTTAGCAAACTTTTTTTTTAAACAAGATTCAGAGCATAGTAAGATTTAGCCAATTGACCCATGAACAATATGGACTTCAACTGTGCAGGTCCACTCCTATGCATATTTTTTTCAATAAATATGTTGGAAACTTTTTTGGAGATATACTTACTACTGTGAAGTAATTACATAGATTATATTAGCTACCATAAATCAATCATAATGCTGCTTCTGCGTTATTAATGCATAAATTATTACGCCTGTAAGTATGAATTTCTTTTTCCCATTATCTTTTCATTTTGATATCTAGCATAAGTAATACATATAACACCCACAGTGTTTTGTATCATATAAGACAATATTGGTGTAGGTAGTGACAGACAATTCACCATGCAAATCAATGACACAGCATATGGTACAGAGTAATGTAGAGTAAATGTATTTTCTCTTCCTTATAATTTTTGTGACATTTTTATGTAGCTTACTTTATGTAATAATACAGTTTATAATAAATAAAACGGACAAAGTATAAAATGATTGACTGTTTACCAAAAAGGCTTCAGTCAAAAGTAGGCTACTAATAAAGGTTTTGAGGAGTCAAAAGTTATTCACAGATTTTTGACTAACCCCTGTATTGTTCCAAGGATCAACTATACTTCACATAGCAATCTAGATCAGGGGGAAAAAACAATTATTTTTGCAGTCAAGTATGCCTGTCTAACTTGAGTAACTTTAAGGTTATACAACAAAGTGTTCTAGGCAGATGGAGAGGAAATAATAAACGAATGAAAATAGAAACCTCTAACTCAATTTTAAAAGCCATATAACTATTCTTATTTTGTTAGCTTGTGAACTGCCTATAGAAAAGATGTGGTAATAAAAATATGTTCATGGGTTAGTCAATTTTTATCCTTGGACCCAAGGCCGTATGCCAGTAATTACTCAGGATAAATATTAGAAATAATTTGTGTTCACACATTTCTGTTATACAAAGTTGATATATCAAGTTATGCAAAAACATAAATTAAAAACTTTTGTTTAAAAAATATACAAAGACTTGTTAGTTGGAATATTTTTAAATATTTACAATAAAAGCAGTTAACGGTGCCACAAAAAGCAGTTATAATGCTAAATAAGCCATATTAAACCTGATACACATTTCAATAAAACAGGCTGAGCTATGTGAAAACTAGTTTATATTCTTTGCATACTTTTTTGCATATGTATTTTATCTTTCTCTATAAAGTAAATTAAAGGTGGGAAATAGGCCAAAAAATTTCAGAATCAACATTACTTTAATACAGCATTTTATGATACCTTGATAAATGACAAAATTCAGTCTTGGCTATAAATACTATGATTTAAAAAGTTAATGGCTTTCTGTTTTATAAAGAATGCTAACACCAATACAAAAGAATGTACAAATGAAAGTACAGTATGGTAGACTGGTAATCATGAAATTTAAATCCTAGGTCCCAGCTCTGCCACAAAGGAGCTATGTCAACTTCAGCAAATATTTTCTTTGCCTCTCTGAATCTCAGACTCATTATCTCACCTACACATAATGGAAGTGAGGGGGTTGATTTTATGTCCTGTTCTAAAAGTTATTATTTAGTTACATGAGCAAGGCTTTTACCTAATCTGTACATTAATGCTGGTTAAAATACAAGAATTACAAAACATTAGACACTAAAAATTCAAATGGGAAAATTTAAGTTTTATATGAACAAATACACTTGAAAAATAATCAGGTACTCTGAAATTTAAAGACATGCAAACAAGGAGTAAAGAATAGTTAAATGCATTAATAAAAGCATAATCAGAACAGGAGACTATATAGCTAATTAATGCCCAGTTTGGGGCTCAAAAATATTATAAATTAATGATTCCTCTACTTTAGGATATTGATAATTAGTAACATCCTGCATGAAAATTAGAAGCATGATAAAAAATTACATGTATTACTAACTGATTCTGAAACTAAGTCTGCTTCACTCCGGAAAGCCAAAAGCAAATTATTTTTATAAAGAAGCAATTTTATTGCTTATGAAAGTATATAAGCATGCTAATACTACTGTAAAATGGCTAAAAGTTGCAGAGGAGCCTTACATAGGGCATTACTTTTGTTCTTTATGAGATCTATTTGGCCAAAAAGAATTAATGAGAGTGCCATACAACTCTATCTCCAAATTTCATTTTTAGAGCAAGTATAAAATTTAAGAGGAGACAGAGGAAACCCCAAAGCTTAGCACTGCCCCCCAAAAAACTCCTTACATATTAGAATTCTACATTCAAAGAAGAAAATTGTTTATCACCCAAACAACCTGTGAGCAAAAAAACGTTCATCATAGACCTCTAATTCATCCACCAAAAGAGTCAATAAATTTTAATAGGACTGCACTGAGGTTCTTTCTTAGACAATATGAAAAATAGGGTAACTGTTCATTTTGCCAAACCAAAATATAAATTCTGCCAACTTGATTATATAAAATGAAACCTTACTCCTGAAAATTATGAAGCACAAAATATTAATTAAGATCTTGAAACAGCCCATCATATTTGTTTTTTAAAAAAATATCTTACTGTAATGAAGTCATTCCCTTTAACCATTCTTCCTTGGTAAAAAATCCCATGCTTTCAGCCTCCAATTTCCACGCTAAAACTAACATAATAATCTGGAAAGAACAGAACATAAAGGATAGGGGAAAAGTCAGCATAGAGATAATCATGTCTGTATTTATCATGGAGAGCATTTTTATACAACTATTTACATCTTTCAAATATTAAAGAATACAGCCTTTGGAATTATTAACTATAAAGAAATTTAGATGAACAAATTTCTTAAAAGTAAAAAGTTCTAACAGTCTCTGAAGATAGAATCACCCTCAACTCTACTACAAATGACATTTCTATCAAGAAAGAGAACTAATGACCAATTTAAATTGATTAAAAATATCCTAAATAAAAATCTACAATGATAGACATGAAGACACAAAATCTTCATGTAAAATTAAAGTATCTCAATTTTTAGAAATTTATGAATGTGCTATACCCCACTTGTATCCCATTCTACTCAGAAATAAAACATACATTTTCAGGTTCAACACCAATGTCTTCACAAAATTTTTCCATTCCTTCTGGCCCTACAACTTCATCAGGACCTTCAAAGACAAAAATAATTTATATATTTTATTGCTGTAATTTAATATCAACATAAAACATAAGCCATTGTGCTAAAGGCATCTGTGAATATACCATAACATTTCCATACATAACTAAATTTAAATTTTGACATTATTTTTGATTTTTGCTATAAAACTTAAAATTTAAAGTTTCTGAAATGTTCTTTAAATACATTATAAAATAAAATTAAGAAGATAAAAAATGAAGCAACATTAATATCCATTGTAAAATATTTACTGAGAGCCTTTTCTAATGAAAATTTTTGGCAATGCATAAAGAAACCAACCTAAGAAGGTTTGAACTTCTTACTCCACTATAATGTGCCAGTACCGATACACAATTTAAGACAAAAGAATATCTGTTTAATTATTAAAACAGAAGGCCATCCATTACCCAATTGAATATACCCAAATAAAAACTTTGATAAAAAGATACACATATTATAAAAATGATGCCTTAAAGAAATTACTACATTCCAATTCTAGAATGACATATTTTCCTTTTCATCTTGGATCTCAAATAGACAGTAAAGCATTAGTTATGTCACTTTAATGTAGAAACAAATGTTTAATCCTTCAGTTAGCTTGACTATCATTTATCTAAAAATTAACAATACTCATTTCTTATTTTTCTCTCTCAGTAATACTAAATGTAAGTCAATGCACCAATTCTCATATATTTTGTTATCAGATCCCCAAAATACAGCAATTACACTACTGTTAGGTTCTTTTTGTGACCAGGTTAAGATTAAAACAAATTTGTGGTAACATGCATGGACCATGAGGGCATTATGCTAAGTGAAGTCAGTCAG
This sequence comes from Carollia perspicillata, assembly GCA_004027735.1. Classification (NCBI taxonomy): domain Eukaryota; kingdom Metazoa; phylum Chordata; class Mammalia; order Chiroptera; family Phyllostomidae; genus Carollia; species Carollia perspicillata. The sequence continues at coordinate 17,032 of PVKM010021017.1, forward strand.
AGAGCAAAAGACAAATACTGTATGAGTGATGAACTTATATGTGAACTATACACTAAAAAGAAAAACCCCACAACCCCAAAAACCAAACTAATAAATACAGAGAACAGACTGGTGGTTACCAGAGGTAGGAGTGCAGGGTAGACAAAATGGGTGAAGGTAGTCAAAGGTCCTAGCTTCCAAGTCCTGGGATGTTATGTATAGCATAATGACTACAGTTAATAATACTGCATTGTACTTGAAAGTCACTAAAAATGTAGATCTTAGAAGATCTCATCATAAAAAAATGTTTTTTGTAACTATGTGAGGTGAGAGATGTTAACTAAAATTATTTTGGTGATCAGTTTGCAATATATACATATACTGAATCATTGTTGTATAATTGAAACTAATGTTATATCTCAATTTAAAAAAGACTAAATCAGCATGAAATGTAATAGAAATATGTTTACCACACTTGGCTTTGAAAATACTTGGCTAATTGTTAAATTAGCCAAGACAAATGTGTTTTCCTTTCTTAAGGACTAAAACTACTCCAGCTTTATAAATTATAGACTGAACCAAGGCTGCTCAGGTAGCATTTTACATCACCATCGTTAGTTCACAAGTGCAACATGAAGCTAATGTCCTCAAGGTTCTTCTTAATAGAAGAATGTAACCAGCCAGTATGTGGCCAATATAATCTTGCAGTTTCAGATGAGATCCACGCTGCTAAGAAAATGTGGTCTGAACCAAAATCCTTTTTAAATTTGTTGGTTTAAGTAAGTATTGCACTTATTTACACAAAGAGGCCTTAAAAGGGGAAGGGGTGACAATTATAGAAAGCTTTCACTTCCCAATATATACCTGGAGCATTTTTTCTTTTTTAATGAGAATGCGTTAAGCAAGTTAAAAAGCATACATATACAATAATGCTGTTTAAAATATGTCTGAATATGTATCCTTATGTTTTATGTGGTTTGGATGAAATTAACATCAGATAAAAAATTTAATAGAACAAAGGTTTTTTTAAGGCTTTTTTAAGGCACAATAGAAATATATTCTGAATTTTTCTAATCAACAAGTTGACTTGCCCTTGAAGCTGCCATCATCAGTAATTAGAAGAGAAAGCTGAAAAGTATGTCCAGAAATATCAGTTACTGTTATAAATTATAGCTTCCCTAGCTACTGTGAGATTAGTGATTCAAATTAGATTAGAACCAAGTTAAAATATATACTAAAACATGTAACATATATTATACTAAAATATGTAATATACATATAAGACCTCTCTGTAAATGTTCAGTGACTTTCCCAAAGTAATGCAAATACTAACTGACCTAAATCTAAAACAAGGTTTATATCAATGTTCTTTTCCCAGATTGCATGTTACTGGTTCTTCTTAAAACATACTCTTCCAATAAACTACTCCCAGGGAGCTAAATTTAACTAACTTTCAGACAAAAAAACACAGGTTTCCAATCAATTTAAGAAGCTACGAAAATGTTTCAGTTTACTCTACCAGCTGAATACTTTATTAGTACTGCAATTCTATCCCTATTTTTGATTCTTAATAAAACTTTCCAAGTGCCTTTTCATTTTCCATGTTTTTGTTCAGTAATTACCGAATCTTTGCTACTTTAAATATCGGTCAAGATGAGAGGTCTTGCAAAAGGACAAAACCATTAGTCTTATCACATATAACCTATTAATATTATAGTCACAAGGTTAGTGGTACAATATTTTAAAACAAAAAAATCATAAAACTGATTTTTAATAACCATAAAGAAAGTTCTCAGCTATGACCATAGAGCCTAAAACCATGACAGCCATAGCAGATCAACAGGAAAAAAAACTAAACTACATGAATGACACAGCATCTTCAACATGAGCTACATAGGAGCTACACTGGTAATTCTGAACCAGTACTGCAAACATACAATCAGTAAATCGGATGATGTGATACTACTCTTTTAATAATAGCTAACAGTTATTGAGTTCTGATTATATACTAGGTACTGTGATACATGCTTTGCACGTGTTATCTAAGTAAATTACTTAATCTAAGCATCACTTTTCTCATTTATGGAACAGGGATAACACTGTCTAACAGAATGGTCATTAGGAAAAAGTTATATAATTAGCATAATTTTAAAATAAAGATAGCAATTATTGTGCGGGCTACTACAAAAATGCTAGTACAGGAAACAATTGCTTAATTATCATCTTACACTAGCCAGGAAAGTCCCCTAGGCGAGGTAAAGCAAGTAAGCATAAATGGAAAAAAAAAGATTAAATTTATGATATCTAGTAACCTTTTTAAGTAAAATAACATAAGCAACCTTTTGATTCTATGTCATGCATAACAATAAAATGGGCATTTTGAATAATGGGTCAACATTTTAAATGGAGGTCAGTAATAAAATGAATTCCCTTTATTTAATTTGGGTTAGTGGTTGTCTTGGGATGCCAGTAATAGCAGTTTTTCTGGTCTAGAAAGAATCTGTTCTGTTACTAAACATTTTTTAAATTATACTTTTGGGATCCCAACAGTGAAGTTATTGCCCCATCTCCCGCCCTAGCCTTACGGTTAGTCCAAACTTACAAGTTCAGAGTACACTTGAAGCCTTAACTTGATTACACTATATATAATACAGTGACTGCATATACACTGTTTTATTTTAAACAAACACTTAGAATGATGTTTCAAGGGAGGAAAAAAAGAGGTAAGAGAAAAGAAACAAGGTGAGAAAAAAGAGCTTTAAAATCAGTGAGACCAAAAGCATTGCAATGGGGGAAAAATTTTTCATATATGCTTATGAAGACATTAGTAATAAATGGAAAACAAACGTTCTTTTTCATATTATTTGCTTAACATTTCAGCTTCATCCATGACTTTGATTTTCACCCCGCCCTAGGCTAAAAGCTTTACTTACATCCACCACTTACAGGATTTACTTTGTTAGCTTCCTCAAGAAGCCTTCCCTGATAGTTTCAAGGTTGGGTTACATAGTTCTCCAAGAAAATTTCATAGTGCATCGTCCTAATACATTATTTATCGCACTGTATTAGTATAATTCCATTTATTTTTTATTTACTATATCTCTCATAGTAGTGCCTAAATAGCAATTATTAAAGATGTGTTATGTAATGATATGCCTGAGTTCTAAATCTTTTATAGTGCCTCACAAAATTTTCAGAAAAAGTCAGTTTCTGGTTCAAAAAATTTCAAAAGAATATTGAAAAGAAAAATAAGGACTATGTATAGGATAAAATGTTTTATCACATACTTTATGTTTTACAGAATACCAACTCTACTTTAGCCAATGAATGTAAGTAAACCAAGAAATGAATCTGTCTGTTTACAAATTGTATTAATAGTAAATGAGTTTCATCCCTCTCACTAAATATACACTAAATTATGTATTTAAAGACCAAGCCTGAAATGGCACCAAATTCTTAGCCTACCCACAATCCTCAGTCTTGACCCTGATCGCAGTGCTAACACATAGCAGGCTGAAATAAATAATCTGTTAAATAAAAAAAAAGTTTTAAAGCATGTGACTGATATCTTCTTATATTATTTTCATTACCTGCATACTCATAAAACCAAGCCAGGCACTTCTTGCTTGAAAAATGTTCCTCTCCACTTATTAGTCTAGCAGGGGGTTGGGATCTGCAATAGCTTAGAAAACACACAAATGCCTAAGAATTTATCGTCTCAACTTTTAGTGAAAAGCTAAGTTCAACATGAACTATGTCAATTCAAACTAAACCAAGTTTTTTTTTTAACAGTTTGTATTATGGGAAAAATAATGGAGTTAAATATTTGCAATTTAATACAGTAGTCTATACATAAAAACTTGTAGCTAACAAAACCCAAATTCTACTTTGCTCACTATCAAATTCCAAATGTAGCGACAAAAATTATTTCCCCACATTTAAAAAGACCACACAGAAGTCCAACCTAATGGTCTCAGTGCAGTACTGGTAGTTGGGAAAGTATAAATCTTTACAATGATTCTTCTGAATTCCATGTAATTTATACTTGTATATAATAGACATACATTTGAAAACAAAATCTTGCAAAGTATATTTTAATAATCTGTCAATATTTCAAAATAAAACCACATATTTAGAGCTGTTTATCATCTACCAAGATTAAATAGCTATTTAATGGTAAAAGATGATTTAAGACCTAAGGGTATAATTAAATCCCACCAATTAAACAAACAACAAAAAAACCCTAAAAGATAACATTAGTACAAATAATTGGGCCAAGGTCTTTAATCCAACTCTATTTATCTTTTCCATAAAGCCATTTAAAGCTGAGAAGTTCATAAATTGCCTTTAGAATATAATGAACTTCAGAGAATCTTTTCTCCAGGACCTGAAAGTTACACTATACCACAACATAGAAATGCTATCACTTCTGCAATTGAGTAATGCAATGTAAAATAAAGGCACCACATTTAAAAGTCTAAGTTGATAGCAAAGTATCACCTGAGTTCTACTGATTGCTCAACTATTTTAAAGTGTTTAATTTAAATAATTTTGATACATTATATGCTTAAAGTATCTAAAATAATACAAAACTAATCTGTATGTTTCATAATATTTTGAGCTAGTGGAGTAACCTTATCAAGTTCTAGAAATATATTTAGGCTGTTTTCCCAAAAGTATAATGAACGGAAAAAAAAAAACCTGAATCAATTACAAAAAGGAAGATGCAGACTAAAGAAGTTACCTACCTCACATTTTAAGCAGATCTTTAAGGAGAGTTCTAGCATTATCTCCCCTTTAACGCTGGCTAGTCTTCTTTCAATGGTAGCATCTGAAGTTGTTATACTAAGTGCCAACCACAGATACAATCAAAGACACTCCATAAGGAGGTTTCAAAAATCCACTTCTCATACCCAAATTGCACTAATTTTTTGCAGCATTCAACATTGCTGTAAGGCCTCAATGACATGCTACAATGGGATCAAAGAGCTCTATCTACAGCTCTGCTTTGTTTTCTTTTTCTCCAAGAGGACAGAGTACAACAGATCTCGATTAATATTTATGATGAGAGCTGATAGTATTCTGAATACTAGAAAATAAAACGCATGGAGAGCCTTCCCAATTCGGCACAGAGAGACATGACGCAGGCACCATACTTCCAGAATATGGACTCCTGAGATTTAAAATAACTGCCTGGATCCTCCAGGTTAAACTACTAAGTCTGGAGGCCAATTACAACATGCGGAGCTTTCCTTTCTATCATTCACATGGCAGATGTCAGGTCCAGATATCTCATGTCCTGCTCCTTTCTCCACACTCTACAAAGAAATTCTAAAAGTGACCCCCTTCCGTGGCTCTGTTTGGAGAGAAGGCGGAGGAGGGGTTAAGGGAGTAGAGTAAGGGGAAAGTGCAATTTACGTATGCATTCCAGTTTCCCCACCCTCCAGGGCACGTAGACTCTAACGCGAGGCAACTGGGCTCGTCCCTCCACAGGCGCCAGAGAGCACACGCACCCGAACACGAGGTGGAGTCCGACGCAGAACACCGCGAGTGTCTGCGTCTACCACGTACCTTTATTGGGGGTGCGTGGTAGTCACCTCTCCCCAGCTCAAGCCTCTGAGACCCATCCCACCTCATTCTCCTCTAGCCATCCAGCAATAGAGGGAAGATTGAAGGGTGGGGGAAGGAGGTACCTGGAGATTTTACACTTTTTGAGGCCTCCGTCTTCCGCTACTGCTGCTGCCACCCCAGAGGATTTTCTCTTCTTCTTCACCGGCATCTTCCGCCCTCCCCGGCAGGGCGGGCAGGGGAGCCGGGGAAGGGAGTTACTGTTCGCTGAAGATTCCTCACTGCTGGCACCCGGTTCACAGAGACAGCAGCAAGCGT
>PVKM010021018.1:0-22919 GCA_004027735.1 Carollia perspicillata
ATCATTCTTATATCTCCACATGCCGGTGCAGGTTTAATGGGTCAAACCTTGACCTCTGAACTCTTGTTTTCTCCTCACTTCCCACCTGCTCACAGAAACTTGTTTCTCATCCAGCTTCCCACATCGATAATGACACGATCATACAACTAGATGCCCAAGTTCCAAACCGGGAGTTATATCTATGGCAACTTCACCTCCTTCACTTCCCACATCAGATCAATAAGCAGGTCCTCTTGTACTTATATCACCCAAAGAGATCTTAAGTCTGTGCACTTTCCACCATTTCCACCATTAACATACTCGAAATCAGTAATACCAATTCTCTTCAACTAGCTCCCTTGAGTCTAATTTCAAATATATAAGATAATGCTCTTTTTAAAATAGAAATTAGGCCCTGCTACTCAACCTCTGCTTGTAAATCTTCAATGGCTTCCTCCTGGCTTTTAGAAGACGAATTAGTAACATAACTTACAAGGCCCTTCTCTTACCAGCCTTCATGCAAACCTCAGGGCATGGCCCTCTTCTCCTCCCCTCCTTCACTACATCAGTGAACCCTGACCTCCTCTGATCTGTTCCCGTGTATCCACCTCTCTAATGCCTCAGAGCCTTTTACCATGCTGGCTCCACTGCTTCCAGTGTTCATGTACCACATAGCTCACAGTTCTTTAAGTTGTCGATCGTGTCATTTTCTCAGATCTTTTCTGACTCTATTCTCTTGATCTAAATTCTTTTTAAAATATGACTTCAAACATCCCAACCTTTTCTTTCACAGTACTTGTAACAGTTTTAAAGTATTTGATTCTTTGTATGATAATCCTATTTTTTTTTTGCTGTAATTCTCAGTGGACTATAATACTAATGACATCAGGTATCAAGTCTGTTTTGCTGTCTTCTGAACACCAACCTAGCATAGTCCCTGGAGGTAGGCATGTTATTTATATTTGAACACATAAACAAACAAGTTTGTAGAATTTACTACATATTTCCCCAAAGTCAAACCCCCTAGGTATTTAGTTCTTATTCTGAAACAAACCAACCATATCACTCAGAGAAAATCTCTTTTGGGTGCTGTGTTCCTCATCTATCTATATAGAGGAGTGACAGTCTGTTTGCTAAGTTTCTTTTTATCTCCAAAATTCCCTACCTCTATTACACTAGTAACAATATATCTAGCACTGAGGTTAGAGCCTCGGAACACATTAATAGGTCTCTAAGTGAAGGGGAAATGTGTTTATTTGTACCATACTGCTATTTAACAAATTCTTTCACTTTTGTGTATTTGAAGCAAATTTAGGATTATATCTTCTACAAAATGTATTTATTTACTTTAAAAAATGTATTGGGTGATATTAGTTAATAAAAATATGTATATTTCAGTTATACAATTCTATAGCACATCCTCTGTAGGTTGTACTGTGTGTTCACCACCCAAAGTCAAATCTCCTTCCGCCACCATTTGTCCCCTCTACGCCCTCTTCTACCTTCCCCTATTCCCCTTTCCCTCTGGTAGTCTCCACACTGTTGTCTGGGTCTATGAGTTTTCTTTTCTTTTTCCCCTTAGGAGTTTTCTTTTTCTCTGCTACAGGATTTAATAAGATAAAGCTCATGCTTGTGAATCATGAACTGGATTGTGTGTGTGTGTGTGTGTGTGTGTGTGTGTGTGTGTGTGTGATATCTCATATAGGTCTTCCTCTTGAAGGGCACCTTGACCCAAGTTCCTTCTGAAATTTAAATGTGTCATCTCTTTAGTCTATGTCTTCCAACTCGTGTATAAAATGAGAGGCTGTTGAGTTAGTTGGGATAGTAAAAATTATAAAATAATCCAAACACTTATTTTTATAGGCTGTTAGTGGTCCCAACAAATAGGAATCTGTCCTGTTGATTTTTTATTAGCATCTGTCTGGAAGACATTACAATAAAATGGAAACCCTTGTCTTTATAAGGAAATATTCAAACAAGTCAACATCACTCAGAAGACAAAACACTCCCTCCAGATTACCTGTGTTTATCTTCCTCTGTGTTTCCAATTCTACACGTTGTATCTCCTGTCTTGCTCAGGTCTTGCTCTTCTTCTATTATAGATCACAGATGTCTTGGGCTAATAGTTTTATAAACTCGTCCTTGCTTCTTGCTTTAAAATTGGTTCCAAATTTATAGGACATTTTTGGAAACTTGTATGAACTCAAATATTTGTGATTGTTGCTAACCTCAGAATTAAATATTGCCTTCCTCTTAAACAGGATAATTTTTAAAATTAGGTTCTGGAAATTTACTGGCTCTACTCACCAAGAAACTTAGGATCATTTATCCTAAAATTATCTGGTAGTTGGAAAAACTAAAGTAGACACTGGGGAAGCCAGCCCTCCCACAGAAAGAAAGGAGCATGAGCAATGAATGGCATGCCTTTGGCTCTGCAACTGATCTGCTTAGGCTCATCTCCAAGAGCTCCAGTTAAACACATGGCATTTTTTTTCCTCTCCTGCTTAGGACCTGGGTAGGGGAGTAGGTGTATTTCTGTCTGTACTGGAATTTTGCAGAGTAAGACGTTCATGGAGAGATTTTATGCATTGTGTGTGACTTACACTTATTTAGCTACATTTCTTTTGAAAAGTTTTTTAAGCAGCAAATTATAGGACAAAGAACATGTGTTTTGAAGCCTGGTAGAGCGGGTTCAAATCCTGGTTCTCCCTCTCTTTTCTTCTGAGCCTTCCTGTCCTCATTCACTTGTTGAGGACAGTACTACATACCTCATCAGGATGTTGTGATATTAAAAGGGATGACTTTATAGATGTAGTGCCTTGGGATATATAAAAAATGTTTAGTAGAGTGTTGCCATTATTATAGTTACTATTTATGGCCTTCGAGATGCAACTTTTACAGAAAATCATGGTTCATTGAGGTATATCTAGAGTGAGGAGAAATGAGGTATATTTCAAGAACTATTGGTTCTTTGGTAATAATAACATAAGCACTTTCACAGCTTCTATGCTACCTTTTTCTTTCAACCATCTATCAAAAGTAGTTATAATAAGTAATGAGCTTGCAATCACATAACTAGTAAAGTAGTAGATCCAGGAATTATCAGTTCTATGGTTGGTTAGTTATGGTTCTATGCCCTTTCCATTCTGACTACAGAATTTTTTCTTCTAATTTAAGAGAATAGGTTTCCATACCTAAAGCAGTGCTTCATACTGTGTACTGAATAAATATGTATTGGATAAATTAATGACATTTTGGTACTGTGAATATCGTGGGCTGGGAGGCCAGTTAGAAAACTGAAAACTGTCTTTTCTAACTGTATCTGACAGGCCAATGGAAAAGGGTTGCTATGGAATACTTCACCTTCATTGAGGGAAATATTAAGGCCAGAAAATCCACTCCACAGCTATGGAGATTCTTAGCTCCATACAGAGCAGCATCACGAACTTTTTACCTGTAGGCTGAGGAGTTGGCTACAGCCAATGGAAAGGGAATGTGAGCACCAGGGATGAGTCACAAAAATGACCACAGATTTCTAGCTTGTGCAACACAGAGGACGATGTAGGTATTAATTGAGAAAGGGAGACATACTTAAGAGGAGCACATGTAGGGAGGCTGATAACAAGTTTAATATTGGGAATCAATACAAGGTTCTCTGAGCTACTGAATGGCAACATCTATAATTTGTTTGCAATATGAAATCAAGAGTCAGGTCTGAAAAGAGGGTTTTTAGATCCAAAGTTGGCAGTGGCTGAGGCCACACTGGTTGCTGAATCAATGGAAAGAGGCACCTGTAATAGCTGGATTCTGAAGGTGTATGCAGTCACAAATGTTAAGAGGCAGCATGGAATAATACTTCCCAGTGTGGACCCTAAAGACACGTTACTGAGTGAACATCCTGAGTGCCACTTCCCAGCTCAGTCAAGCTACTTAGGGTCTCTGTGCTTCTGTGCTCTTAGCTATAAAATAAGGTTAATAATAGTACCTATGTGACAGGCGGTTGAGAGAACTAATCAATTATTCTATGCTTAGACATTATATAAACAAGTTCTGGCACGTCATAAATTCTGAATTAACTGTGATTGCAATGGAAACATGAGCAAAATGCTTTGAATGCACACACACACCCAGAGAGAGTGTTTTTCTTCCTGAAAAGGTCAAGAAAGGCTTTTTTCTTCCCAGACTGCCCTTCCTTGACCTTTATTATCTGCCTGACCATTCACATTTGTCCTTCAGAACCCACCCAGATTTCATTCTTTTCTGTAAAGCCTTCTGCTATCCTCCTCACTTTTTTTATCAGAATGGATCACTGTACTTTTTATGCTACTTCTAGATCCTGTATTTTACCACCATCTGTTGGATTGTTCTTGTTTGCTTTAGCTTTCATTCTCAACTTTGGTGAAAACACTTTGCATTGAATATTGAAGATTATCATTTGAATATCCCAGGAACTTAGAGTACAATGTATGTGTGTTAAAAAAAGATAAACAAGTGAAGTGGGAAAAATTACCTGAGGACTTGTCTTACCAACTATTAAAGCACATGTTACTCTAAAAAAATAAACCAGATGATGCCAAAATGAACAGGTAGATCAATAAAAAAGATAAATGGTCTAAAGAAAAAAAGATTTCATTTCAATCAATGGCATTCAGACAACTGGATAATCATTTTGAAAAAAAAAAAACAGAATTTCACATCACCCATGAAATAAAACATATCACAGATAAATTTAAGACTGTAACCTTTTATTTAAAAAATAAAATATATTTTACTATATTATTATTAAAGGTCTGGAAACAAGCTTTTTCTAAATTTACTACAACAACAGCAGAGACTACATTTTTAAATTGCAATTGATAAAATAGAATGTATAATTTCCATATAGCAGAAGTACTCAAAACAAAAATGTAAAATATATATTACAGATAAAAAGCTGGAAAAATATTTTCAACAATCACAGCAAAATAAGGATCAATAACTTTGACTTTCAATAAACTTTTTACTGTAACTAAGAACAAGATAAACTCACACAAAGAAAATCACTAAATGACATAGTTAGTTCTCAAAAGAAGAACTATTAATCACTAATAAAAGTATTTTACCAAATAGCTAATTGAATATATAAAATGAACGCATATTGTACATCAACTTAAAACTATTAGATTGAATGTTTTTAAAAAACAGTGAAATCCCTCATTGACATGGATGTGGCAAATGGGTCTTACATAAATTATAGGAGATATAAACAATTACAGCTTTTTGCAGAGTAATTTGACAACAGTTTATGTAAGAAAAATTTACCAAAACATTCTCTCAACTCTACTTTTAGAAGTTTTACTAAATAAATAATCATATCTGCTTGAAAATCTAAATGTACAACGATGACAACACAGCAGTCTTTATTTACAATGCAGTTATCTAGAAGAAACTTCAGAGTAAGTTCTAGAGTAGCCATATATGGGTTAGCTATCAGCCATCAAAACCATTAAGGTCTGGCCCTGGCTGGTGTAGCTCAGTGGATTGAGCGTGGACCTGCAGACCCAAACAACAGCGGTTCGATTCCCAGTTAAGGCACATGCCTGGGTTGCGGGCTGGTTCCCAGCAGGGGACGCACCAGGGGCAACCATACACTGATATTTCTCTCCCTCTCTCCTTCCCTTCCCCTCTAAAGATAAATAAATAAAATCTTTAAAACAAAAACCCCAAAACCATTAAGGTCTGTATTTATTGACCTATACATGAACACAACATACTATAGAGTATAAAACCTGCTTTTAAAGTATCACATTTATTACAATCTCATATTAATAATAAATGTTTATGTGTTCGGGAGAAGTAGGGAGTTCATATAAAAGTAGGAAAATGTACATAAAGTGTATGTCTAAGGTGGTATTGTTGGTGGTTTTTATCTGCTTTCTTTATATGCATAGAAAACCACATTGTCTGGAATACATGTATAGTGCTTTTATAACTGGAGCGTGTTATTGTTATTATGAAAAAAGATATTGCCCAATAACCAAATGGATTAAAAATAATACACTTTTGTAGTTTCCAATGGCATTAGCTAAATACTTGGAAACGGTCCTCTTAAGGCCTCCGTCTGTGTAATTAGAAACACAGCTGTTAGGCTTGCACAGAAATAATTCTAGACTTAAGATTATGTTTTCCTATTTTTCCTTCTCTGCTTAATTTTCCAGAGCCTAAGAAAACAAAACACCGTGAATTATTAGTCCATGGAAAAATTACCAGGGGAAAAAGACCATTTTCAAAACCTTCATTTTCATTAAATAACCTTTTTCTAGGACCTAAATGTTCAAAACATCCATGATTTATAGTTTAGAATGCCAGAGCTATTTCCCATGGAATGCCAGATACATTCTTCAGATGTGTTATTTGTGAGGCTAGATTATTTATCACAGGTGTCAAGGATTTTTTTCTCTCTCTTTAAAATGGTGTAATTAGCTGAAAAGGAAATCTGTTTCATTTATTTGAGGAACAGGATATGGAGGTAACATAAACAGCTCAGTCTCAAGACCAGTGCAAGAAGCTGCCAATAGTGGACATGTAACGTTAACCTGTATTTGGGGTGGGTTTTGTTAAGATGCCTTTGCTAATGTAAAAATACATATTGCAGTATGAAACAGCATCCTAGAGATGGCATGAACAGCACTTCCTATTTTGTAGTTCACGTACAATGTGAATGAATGCTCAATTTAAAAGATGATGGTAGAGCTCTAGCATATATTGAAATGATACCTTTATATTTCTATGAAATATTTATTAAATCTTAACTGCTATGTAAATATTTTCATAATTTCTCCCCTCTATTCCCTTTTGGAAAGACAACTTTCTGTCCCTTATTAGGACTTTAGCTTAGGAGAATGGTAATGATTTTGCTACTGCTGCTAATAATCACCACCACCACAATGAAAATTGTTACATGTAGTTATTACTTTATGAGCAGCACAGCACCTCTATTATTATTAGTTCCATTTTAAGGATAAGGAAACTTATGTGTTAAAGATGTCTAGGTAGTAACTGGTATAATTGAATTCAAGCCCAAGTTTGTCTGATTCTGACTTAACCATGGCAGTAAATGGTTGTTTTTGTTAACAGACTCTGGAGTAAAAAAGATGTATTTCTTTTAAGTAAAAATAGAATGTAAACATAACCACTCATATATTCTTGGGTCTATAGTTCCATTTTTATTTAAGGAATTCTACAAATGCTTGTGTGTCTGTATAATATTGGAAATAGAGAAAAATAATACAAAAGGTGACGTGTACTTAAGATATAAAACACTAGCCTGGAAGTAACAGAAAGTGATGTCCAGGTACTACAGAACTTCTGCCTCCAAGTTGAGTGCTTTATTCCTTCTCTCATAGCCTTTCTTTTCTTTTTCTTTTTTTTTTTAAATTACTGTTGTTCAATTACAGTTGTTCCCATTTCCCCCATTCCTCTCCCCTGCCTTACCCACCCCCACCCACCTCCCCACTTCCCACCTTCAATCCCTCCCTTCTGGTTGTCTTTGTCCATGGGTCCTTTATAAATGTTGCTTGACTTGACCCTTCCCTCCCAGCCTTTTTGAGGCATTTGGCATACAATTCTCAAACATGCTTGATTTTCTCTGCACTACAGGAGATGTTATATAGAAATATATATTTATATATATCTATATTTCTACATATGTGCTGAGTGACAGCAAAGAAATTAAACAGTCAAGATAGAACTGTTTTAAACATACACATGCGAGCATACAGGCATTCTTGCTTTTGTTCCTTTAGATCAAAAGTTCCCCTACTTTTTCCCCAAAACTTATCTTTTTGTCCATGATCTGGATTCTGGAACCTCCTATCTATTCAGCCATCTTGATCTGTCACTTTACTTCTCTGCCTTGGGTTGTTAACATTTTCCCCTATGGATTACTCTCAGACAGCACATATTCTCATTGCCTCAGAAGTTTTCCTCTTTTAAAAATCCTTTTCCCGCTCTTCCCCTACCTTTTTCTCTAGCTACTTCTCATCTGGCCTATCAAACTGTATGCTCCTTGAGAATAGGACCTGAACCTGGCCGTCAATGTTTATTGGAAAAGACTGAATGGCTCACATTCTGAATCTAACATTGGCCTGGCAACAAAAGGTCAATATGGTTTCTGTAGCCAGTGGATCACAGTAAGATTAAGACACAGATGTGGGATTTATTGGCCAAATAACCACTCCAAGAGTTTTAGCAGCGTGATATATGTACTTGTTCCGTAGACTCACTATGGGAAATGCTCTGTCTTGGGGTCAGATTTCTGTCACCTGTCACATACACTGAGGCTAACACACCTATTTTCAGAGCTGTTCTTCTTCTCACAACATTGTCCCTTTCTCTGTGTCTGGGAGCAGTGAAGTCCTAAGAGAATCGTTCCTTTTTCTTTTTCTCATGTTTTCTTTAAGGTCTAAGTAGCTTGCCTTCTAATGAGAGAGGAAATGAGTAAGTAATATTTGCATACAAAGGAAGAAAAAGTCTTGGGTGTTCACTAAATAGCCCAGGAAGTAGACTGGCCATGCCTGAAAAGGCTGAAACTTGGTGCATATGTGGACTCCACAGTTAGTCAAAACAGACTCTTTGGTAACAGCTGCTTTTCATTATATACTGCAGCCTCTCAAGTGTTTTCTGTTTGTCTGTTTTTATTCCATCAGAATAAAAATCTTCTTCATTGGCCTTGGACATACAGAATTTCGTAGTCTGGAAGGGTCAGAGTATGAACATAAGCACTGTAATCAGTTCTGTGAATACTAGAAGTAGCCGTGCCTACCTAACTTCTGAAGATGCTGTGCTTGCCTTCCGGGTGTTGTGGTTTAATCCAGATGGAAAATCACCCAGAGATATAATAGACATACGGCCTATATACTCTAGGGCAGTTTTCAAAAGACTAGCTCTGTTGTAACTATACACATATAAGTAGTTGCTAGAAAATAAGATTCTTGTTCTTTTACAGATTTGGAGAAGCAAATGTAGCCCTGCTAGTTTCTTATGGGGCAGTGTTCCAGAAGAACATGAGCTCAAGACTCAGACTCACAGGTCCCAATCCTGGCTTTCCTGTGAAGAGCTGTGTGATTTCGAATAAGGACAAGCTAGTTAATGTCGTTGAACTTCGGTTTTTCTCATTGTAAAGTGAGAATGAAAGAGTGCCTACATCACAGGGTTAGTGTGAGGATTAAATCAGGTGATTCATATAAACCATTTAGTCCCTAGTAACCACTGAATATATGAGAGTTATTTGGATTATTATTTTAAAAATTCAGAGATGAGGTAATAGAAACATAAAGTTCTTAAAACTTGTCTGAGATAGACAGCTGGTTAAAAAGATAGTTAGAAATAGGGTTTGGATCCAGATCTCCTTAGCAACAAACTCTTTGCATATTCACTTCAGCATAATGCTTGAAATGAAAACATCCCATAACTTACTCAACCATATGCTTCACAATTCTTTCCTGTGGGAAACCCAGGTTCGGATTCATTATACCTGCCTCCTTTCTATGAGAAGCTGGGGTGGCATGGGAAGGGTTGCACGGGAGTGATCTAGAGAAGGCAAACCCATCACTCTTTTCATGGTTTCTTATGGTTGAGCTTCAGTTGGGACAGATGCAGGTATACTAATAAAATTATTTAGTAATTGGTTTAGCATAGACACCACAAAATCAGAATGGACAGGTGCCTAGCTCCAGATGGAGATCCTGGAGGTCCCTTGCTATGCCAAGTTTATATTCTGTAGTTGCTAGATTGTTGGGAGGTCTGTGGTCTGGCTTGGGACAGACCAAAGGCCTTAAATACCAAGACCTTAAATACCAAAGGAAGTATTTAAAAATCTTAACTATGGTACAGCTATGTAGTAGCATGTCAACTAAAGGTCAGCCCTGGAGGTATGTGCCTTTCCTTCTAGTTACTGAGTTGTCTTCCAATTCTGGATACTATAACACTTTTTTTACTAGTGAATTTTATGGTGAGTTATGCTCAGTTTCTTGGCAAGTGAGAACTACTTCAAACCCAGGGTCAAGTCTCATTCCATAGCCTGCATTCTTATTCCTATGTCACATTACCCCAACCTCAGGATAATAAAAAGCCAACAGATTCAGCTGATAGTTGAAAAAAACTCAGACTTAATAGCTAATAGTGACAGAGCTAGAACTTGAACTCAGAGCTTCTCCCTTTTCATCCAGAGCCTTTCCATCACATCACATTTACCTCTCTAATCAGCACTAAAAGTAATATTAGTCTTCCCTGTAAAAATCTGGCCCCTTTTGTATTTCAGCTCCCTGGTTGGAAGGACTTTGATCAGGGAGTGCCTACACTTTGAATCCTATGAAGGGCTTGTAATGATCAAGTCTCAACCTGTGCAATAACTCAGACTCCTGTGCAATTCAGCCTCTCCAGCTATTCTTTTTTATTTTGTTTTTACATAAATGATGGGGGTTAACTCAATTGCTCAAACTAGCTAATGGTACCACTTTCTTTTCATTTCTGTGTGACAATAATAACATGTGGTATGTTGAAACTCAGAACTTATCACAACTTCTCCCATATTAAGATGAGCAACCAGCATATTTCTGGAACATAGTGGCTTACTCAAATGCCCTGACATGCTTGATGCATTGAGCACTTTAGAATAAGTTTACCCTAGAGGTAGAAGAGTAGGAAAGTGGCAGTGACGTGGGGATAGGAGACTATAATAATAAAATAAATACGACCAAATAATAAAAGGGCCTAGTTGGAATAATTGAGTATCATGTGCAATAAAAAACATGAGTTATTTTTTATTCTGTACCTGCTTTCTAAGAAATAAAGTTGCCCAAGGAACCAGGATATTTTTTGCCCAGAATAATTAAATTGTGAAGCTCTACTCCACTTTTATTTCTTGCCATCAGAATTTCTCAGGAGTTCAGTCTCTTACAGACTTACATTTTTCTTATGCCAAAAAAATATGCCTTTTTCTCCTAAAACATATGGAACATCCATTATCCATAAAGAAGATGCAGACATACTTGAGAGAAGTCAATAACTGGTGAAATCCTAACAAAGCCCGTTTTCACACACTGAATATAATTTCTTCCCAAATGTATTTTTATTTTTTGTTTTTTTCCCCAAATGTATTTTTAAAAGATGCTTATTTATTAATGTGGCTCAAAAATTCTGGCTGAGCCCTGACTGGTGTGGCTCAGTGGATAGAGTGCCGGCCTGCAAACCAAAGAGTGTCTGGTTTGATTCCCAGTCAGGGCACATGCCTGCCTGGGTTGCAGGCCAGGTCCCCAGTAGGGCGTGCTCAAGGGGCAACCACACATTGATGTTTCTCTCCCTCACTTTCTCCCTCCCTTCCCCTCTCTAAAAATAAATAAATAAAATATTTCAAAAAGTTCTGGCTGATAAAAACTACATGATATTTATACAAGACTACTTGGTAGACAATAGTAATGATACATACTTCTAGTGTACTCATTCTCTCCTGTGTGTTTATGTATCATATATATATAATAAAAATGACATATAAATGATATATATAGCCTGCATCTTCAAGGTGTGTGGACTGATGCAGAATAAATCATAGCCTGAATATGGACATGGATATACTAGGTAATTTATAAGACATTGGAAGTATAGAATAGGAAGGAGATATTTTGCATTCTTCACTGAACGCTTACAAGGCCTGCTGTTCCAGAGAATTAAGTGCTGAATTGTATATTATGAGATGAAACATGTGCTAACTTTACAGAAGTTCCCTTGCCAAGCACTAGAGATGATGGAAACTGTGGGAAAACTTTCAAGCAACCTTAGGTAGTGGAAAATAACCTGGACTAAAATCGCGAGGCCTTGCCTTCGATTCCCCATGTTGCCTCTTTTTAACAACCTGAGAAATCACACAGTATCCCTGAAACTCACTTCTTCATCTGTAAAGTCTGTAGTTCTTAGTTGCAAGATAGTTGTAATATTCTAGTGACACAGCACACTTCAGCTGTTACAATGTAAGGGAAACTAGTACCAGGTGCCATGGTTCACCCTCCCCTAACCATGTCACCTCATCTGCTTAAAGAGGAAAACAAAACAAAAGGTGAAAATGGAAAAAAACTGCTTTGTGAGTAAGACAAAAGGAGAAGAGATTCTGAAGAACATTGCATCCATTGAGAAGTTAGGGGGAACATTACCTCAGTGCAGGAATTGAGCACCGATCTCCCTCAGTCTTTGCCCTGAAGCCCTGAGCTTGAAGCTCGCTCCAGGCCCTGCAAGTCTGTGTTGTTCGGCCAGCTCAGAGTTGAACATTTCTGTTTCAAGAGGTGGATGTTATAGTACTGGGGGAAAAAAACCCTAAGTGAAAAAATTATATTTTTTTTCCCTACTGAGGCATTTTTGTGTTATGGGAAGGACACACACAGTAGGGCTGTTCCTGGCAACTGAGACATATCATCCCCCTGGGCAAAGCTCACATCTGTGTTTCCTGGGCCTCATTAGCTTACGGCTGCAATCAATTCACAAGCACAGTAGCGCGGTGGAATTTCTCTAATTCTAGTCTCACTAACAGAATTATGAGAACCGTGGGATTAGTGCTTTTGGAATTTTGTTCCTTCCCGGCTAGTTTATGAAGCCCTCAGCGAGCGGCTCTGGTGCTTGTGAATTCATTCATCTTAGCTCACATTGGAATTTTGGCCATTTCCTCCGGCAAGTGGAGTGAGCGAGGCAGTTTCCACAGCCACGTTATGGTGCTGGCCATTTTTACTTCACGCAGACAGACATGCTGAGTCGTGTCTCTGGTCCTCACCTCTGATGGTTACTTGGCTTCTCCTCCCTCCCTGATGGGGACTTGTTAGATTTCTGCCATTCGTTGCTTGCATTTACACTGTTGATGTCGTCTTTTCTGCAGTTTATTCTTTATGGTCCCTTGTCCTCTGCAGGCATTAAGGCATCAACATTGAAGGTCTCGGCCGAAAGTTTTGCAAAACACTTTTAGATTTAATTTTAACTGTTGCTTCTGCTCAAGACTCTGGCACAAGTTTCTGGAGAAAAGCATTAAATACGTGGATAATACGAATTGCTCAACCGCTATTGCCCTGAAATGAATTCCTCCACTCGGTAACTGCGTATCCATCTTTTCAATAGTTTACGTGCCTCATCGTTCTCCTTTGTAGACTGACTTTTTTCATAATGACTATTGGCTCCTTATAAAAATGCAGAGAAATGAGGAAGATAGTCTCTAAAAAAGAAAAAGCCTGGTTAAAAGATGTAGCAGCAGAAATAATTGAGTCCATACTGTCCGATTCCTAGGCTGCTCACATTGAAGCACACATTTTATAAGCAATTAAAACCAGACTTGCCTCAGCTAAGACTCACTGAGTTCATGTAGAAGCTTGGAGTTGAATAGAAGAAGGGAACCACTGTAGATTTCTGAGCTATAGGTAGCCCTGGACAGTCATATGTGCAGGGTGGCTTGGAATGCACAAAGATTATAAACAGAGAGGACAGCTAGAACTGTATGACACAAATTTGCAGAATACAAAATTTGGTGATAGCAGTTTAGAATCTAGTGGTGGTAGGGTGGCAGACAGGGTTAGAAAGGAGAATGAAAGATATTTTAAAGGAATAACTGACATAGCCAAGTCTTCAGTAGAACATAAAAATTCCCAGGCCATTTCAGGGAGTTCAGCAGATCGAAATGCATGACTTCTTTTTTGGGGGTGTTTCCATCAGGTGCTTTTTACACTAAGGAATCTTATCTAGGAATTGCTCTCTGACAACTTTACTGTACTGGAATGCAGACTTGCACCCAGCAGGATGCGATGACTTCATCAGGATCTGCCTGTGGTGCCTAGATTTAAGCTTATGGCCTCCAGGCGCTCTGCCTTGGGCTTCTGTGTCAGCTCCACCCATTACTTATGGGGTGATATTGGCAGGTCTGATGAGCACAGCAAAATACGCAAACTATCAGGCTTCCAGATTTGTCTCCAAAACACTGGAAAATCAAAGTGGTCTTGTGCAAAAATGGGAATGCAGAAGGTGATATTGTAGTAGAAATTTAAAAATATAGATAGAAACTGAAGCTGGCACTCTGCATCAGCCCCTGATGGCTCCCTGCTGGCTTCCTGGCTCCAGACTATCACCTGTTGGCTAGTTAGTTGATTTCCTGCCCTGGGCCCTGGACGCTTCCCTGCTGTTCCTTTGTCCTGGGCTCTGGACCACTTCCCTTCCTTTCCTGTGTCTTTGGCTTTCACAATTACGTATCTCCTGCTCATAACACAAGACCTCTCCCTTCCCCACTTTGTTGCAAAAGTATTTAACTGGCCACCTGACCCCTCCTCAGTGCCCAGAATTTGGAAGCTGTCTCCTCTGGGCCCACGCGTGTATTAAAGGCTTACTCCATCACCCCAGATCGTGTAAGAGTTCGTTTTTCCACAACAATACCAACTTTGAGGAGGGCGACAGCACTGGTTTTGACTGTGTGGTATGATTTTGGACAAGTGGTTATGTGGTGAAATACCCAGTAGACAAACATAAAGGATGGTACCTTCCAGAAGGTCCGCATTAAAGATAAATGTCTGAGTCCCTGGCATAAGTGTAAACACTGAAACTCCATCACCTATCACAGTGGACAAAGCAACCATGGGTTTTCCCTACATGACAGCCAACCATGAACACAGGCTCTTTCAACTACAAAGCTGTAAGAGGGGTGTGATTTATGAGTCGTATCACTGATTGCCTTAGTCACCCAGCTTCTTTTTTTGTGTCGTGCTCACCCTTGTGGTCTTCCATGGCATCTGATCTGATGTGTCCACAAGGAGGTCTGCACTGTGATACTGACTCATAAAGGAACCTTTAATGTTTGCCCAATTCCTGCTTTATAAAGGCTTTCCTCAGAAGGAGAGGTGATATATTACTTTCTGACTTTTGGAAATACGAGAAATTTCCATCACTGAGTAAAATAATGCCTCTAGCTTCCCTCACTTCCTACACCCATGTCATTTAGCTTTCTGCCTCTGGGCCTCTGTCGCCGTCGTGGGGAGTGGGAAATGAAGAATACTTTCATGGGGAACTGCCACTGTCTTCGGTAGGTCACAGCAGTTTTCAAAATACCAGCTCAGCGAAAGACGTAAGCTTCAGAGACCACAGAGCAAGACGTAATGTTTACGACCACAGCGAAATTGGCTCAAATAATTTATTCTAAAAAATTCCAGATTGTGACTAAGGTATAGAAAAATAGCCACATAATTTATAGGTCCCATTTAAGTCTTCTCCCCATAATATTAAATTCCACCCCCTTCCTCCTTCTTGCAACGGCAGTTTCCTGGCACGGCTGACAAGCAGTGCTCTCTGGAGTCCTGCTTCTAAGAGCAATGAAGACTGTCCGCAGGCTCCTGATGAACCTGCCAAATAACTGAATTTGAAGACTTTGTTTAGGAAGAATCAAAACAACCCTGACTCCATTTTCCAGATGGATTGTTCCAAGGGCCAGAGCAAAGCTGGCCTAGAGGAAATCAGTTGTGGTTTATGAGAAGAGCAAAGGATGGGGCTCCGGGATGGTACAGTGCTGGGGACTAGTCCCTACTCTTTCCTGCTTCAAGGTCTTCGTTTCGCTGTGTCCCAGGCTCAAATCACTGTTCTCTGAGCTTAGCTGAAATCATCGCTGACATCTCATTCTTCATATCTCAGCTTAACTGTCACTTCTCCGGAGATGCCTTCTCTGACCACTCCACTTTCCTATTCTCCCTCTAGTTATTATCATCTCAATCCCGAGTTTATTGGCTCCAGAGCATTTTTCTGCAGCTGTATTTTATCTATCTATCTATCTATCTATCTGTTTATTTATGTGCTTATCTATTTTTAGCTTTGCTTTCCCTCTAGGAGGCAAGTTACTGGAAGGCAAGATGGTAAGCACCTCTGTTTTATTTTTGAGAAGCACAGTAGTGTTATGGCTCTCAAGATTTTGGGTCTCAGGATCTGTTAAAAGCTATGAGGAACCCAAAGAACTTTTACGTGAGCTATTCCTCTCTATACTTACTGTATCAAGAACTAAAGCTGAGAAATTTGAAAGATGTATTTAAGTCATTTAAAGATAAGAACAGTAAAATGCATTGCATCTTAATATAGTTATTTTTATTAAAGAAAAACTATGTTTTCCAAAACATACAAAGATAATTAGGGCAATGAGTGACATTGTTTTATATATGTGCATATCCCTTTAATATCTGGCTAGTAAAAAAGGGCTACATTGTTACATAAGCGTCTACATTCAGTTTGTTGTGATATAGTGTTTAGATTGAAGAACAAAAAATCAAAGTATTACATACAATTTTTTTAATATACCAAAATTGGTAAGGGATAGTCCCTTAAAAGTTAGATGCAAAATGAAATCTGAAATCATACTGATGAACTTCTCACACTTTACACTATAATTCATTGGTTTTGTAGTATGATAATCAATTACCTAGGAATGATTTTGTAACATCATGAATTGATCATCGAAACAAATATTGGTTAACTGGTATATAAATTTCTCTCAAATGCTAACATAGTTTGTGATAACATATGAAAAAATTTCATTTGTAAGTAGCATCAATAATCTCATGAGAAAATCATTAAATATTAAGAAGCTATCAAGTTCACAGTGATATATATGTATCTATATTTTTTCAAAATCCTAGTTTTCATTTATAAATTTAAATTTTATGAATGGAAACACTCTAAGCTGTTTGTGTGGCAATAACAAACTTACTTCTTTTATTTATTGATTTATTTAATGTTTTTTTAAAGACTTTATATTTTGGAGCAATTTTTAGGATTGCAGTAGAATCAAGGGGAAGGTACAGAGAATTCCCATACACTCCCTGCACACACACACAGCCTCCCACTAACAACGCCCCCACCAGAGTGGTACATTTGTTAAAACTGATGAACCCACGTTGCCATATCATCATCACATGAAGTCCACAGTTGACATTATGGTTCCCTTTGGGTGTATGTTCTATGGGTTTGGATAAATGTGTAATGACAGACACCCGTCAGTATGGTACTACACAGAGTATTTTCACTGTCCTTGGCCTACATATTCCTTCCCCAATGACCCATGGCAACCACTGATTTAATATTTTGTTTAAGATTTTTGAATCTATGTTCATGAGAGATATTGGTCTGTAGTTTTCTTGTAATATTTTTATCTGGTTTTGGTAAAGGGTAATGGTGGCCTTGTAGAATGAGTTAGGAAGCATCTTTGCACTAACTAGCTTCATTAGCATTTAATCATGTTAAAGTGAGGTCTCTTTTTCAGTCTTTTAAGGGTCCAGGCCAATAATTCAGATGCCTAGTTCTCTCACAGCTAGTTCAATGTTGAAGCCTTTCGTAGACTCTCCAGATTTCACACCTCAGCTGGGAAGTTATAAAAGACATTCGATCATACCATATGGGGCCCGATAAGAGTCTTCGAATCTTCCTTCCACAAGCAGGCATCACTTTTGAGTATTTGAAAACACTGCTGATACAAATAATGCATCCTCCTTTATCTATTCAGACCACATAGAATCTGAATATCACACAATGGCCATCTTTGCAAATGTTTTTCTAATCATTAATTTGTAGCTGGAATTAAGTCTTTGGAATCAAATTCAAAAGTTAAGAACCAAATAATCTGATGGTATTCTCCCTTTGCATGGTATTCTCCCTTTAACAGAAACTTGGTACCAGGAATGCCCTGGGTCTTAGCCACCCTGCAAGAAAGAAAAGAGGGCAGGAGTGGAGTAAAGGAGAAGGAAAGGAAGCAGAGGAAGAGCAGAGAAGGACGCTGCGACGTAGCCAGGGCTCTTTTCCCAGAACTGAGACCAAATGGCTGGGCAACTATTGTTTTCCCTCCAGGAAAATCAACCCTGTCTTCCTTCTTTCCATTGTTTCTGCTATTTTTTTTCTTCCTAGTCTTTTTGCTTTTATTTTTAAATTATTTTTGTCATGGCTATTTTTAAAGTGATGGAAAGACAGAACCAATGTGTCCAGGTGGCAGCGTTCAAACAACCTGGGACATTTAGCTGAGCAAGCTGTGGGATCAGACAGCCGGTTTTTTAGATAATTACACACTTCTAGGGAAGAAACCTACAGACCACAGCAGAGCTCAAGGGGGAGCCATTGGCCTTCTACTTACAAGTCAGAACAGACAACATGTAAGTCAGTCTCACCCTCTAGGGACACAAGGGAATGCTGAAACAGATCGCAAGATTGGTTTCCTTTCTTTGGACTAAAAAGCTATTTAAGATTAAATTATAGGATTTTGAAGACACTGTTATGCTTTTGGATATCACTGCCCTTCTCTTTCCTTTTTATATAAAATAAGGTACTTTTTATATGAAATAAGTTCCCTGGGATACTTAAAGACTTAGGAATAAAAGGCAGTGACAAGAACCATAAATTGTTTTTAATATCTCTGGAAGTTTAATAGAAATCATTAGGCCACAGAAGTAATCACTATTGAATTTGATTTTGTTTGCAATTTATCCGTGACTTGCGGTTATATTGGTTATTTCA
Organism: Carollia perspicillata; assembly: GCA_004027735.1. Lineage (NCBI taxonomy): Eukaryota > Metazoa > Chordata > Mammalia > Chiroptera > Phyllostomidae > Carollia > Carollia perspicillata. The sequence continues at coordinate 18,514 of PVKM010021018.1, forward strand.
GAGTAACGGAAACGGCTAGCTGGCTATTGATAATTTTATAAGACTTTCTGGCATGCGATTGGTGGGCCAGATATTGATAACAAAGCATATCTATTAAGTGGAAAAATAGATGAAGTAGATTCTCACTCATGAAAAGATAGGAAACTCCTGAGTATGAACATATATTACTCAAGTCCTCCCATTCTTTAGTTAGAGACTTCTGATTTCTGTGGACTAAATTTCTTATGTTTATATTTTAAATTATTTATTCAAAGTTTATTTCCCAGCATAAACTTCTGACCCTCCCCTTCCCATGAAGAGACCAATGGATGACATCTTTATCTACAGAAGCGGTACACTTTCAGTTTTCCTTCTGTGACTGCATGGTAGGTACAATTGAAAGAATAAAAGCATTTGAAGCAGACAACAGTATGGTGACTACCGGAGAGAAAGGTGGGCAGGGGGAGGTAAAAGAGGGTGAAGGGGGGATAAATGGTGATGGAAGGAGACTTGGCTTGGGGTGATGTATTGTGGAATTGTACCCCTAAAATCTATATAATTTTATTATCTAACGTTGCCACAATAGTTTCAATTTTAAAAAAAGAGTAAAAGCATTGGGAAATGTGAACTTCAAGCCTTCACTTTCCTAGGGCTTTCCCTCTCTAGGGGGTACTATTGATGTCCTTAAGGGAACCAAGGAATTATTTCTTTATGTTTCTTTTGTAATTTTTTTTTCTCAAAAGAAATATTTACCTCCATCTTCTTTCTGAGTAATGACAGAGTTGGAATTGACAACTACAGGAAAAATCTCAATGTCCACCTTCTCAAACTACAGATGTTTTTATGGCCAAAGCACCATCCCTTTCTTTCCATTATACACTATTTTAGGTCTTCAACATCTGCCTTTGGTATTGTTTTAATAATTAGTTTCCTGGCCACCATCTTACTATCTTACTGTTTTTGCCAGATAAATCTTTCTAAGGCACAGTTCTGAAAATACTTTTTGCTCAAACTCCTTTAGTGGCTCCTCATTGAATATAGAAAGAAATGAAATCTCTTTAGCCTGGGATTTAGGGCACTGTATACACTGGCTTTGAAATTTGCTTCTGACTTTCTTCCCACACAGACCTCTCCACTTTTAACTCCAGCAGTAATACTGTACTTACCATACTCCATTTTACCATGCATTTTGCCTGCCTCTAAGCCTGGAATTCCCTCCTTTTCCATCTTTAAAAGAATCATTGAATGTCTGGGAACCAGTTTAAATGCTTCTCTAAGAAATAAAATATCTTCAGCAATTCTGCCTCTGTACTGTTATAGAACTTTGCACACATTTTTGTCAACTTCATGTTATATTATACAGACCTACTCGTCGTACTCATAAACTGCTAGAGATCAAGAATTAAGTTGCTTAATTTTGAATCTCTGCAAGGCCTTAACAGAGTCTCTAAAACATTTTATTAGTTGCCTCCAAAGTGGTCAATTGCTAAATTATAATTATCCTCTAAAACTTCTCCTAGAGAGGTATAATGGCTGTGCAGAAAAAGAAGGAGTAAAGAAAGAAAGAAACAAACAAACACAGAGAGAAATATTTTCTAGTGATTTTGGAACTAAAAGGTGACACTGTATTCAAATGTTCATGTTTAAGGTAAGTCCCCACAATCTTTATTTAAAGTTTTTCTCAGCCCTCTTAGCCTTACCAAGTTCTGAAATGGCAAAACCAGTGATCTTGGTTTTTTATTTTATTTTTTCCAGATCAGAAGCCTGGCTTTCTGACGGCTGCTGATGGAATAGTAGCCCCACACCAGATATTTGCTGAGGGTCCTGAGCAAAGATTCTGCCTGAATACAAGAAAGAACATAATCCTGACAAGAAAAACTAGGTTCAGTGTTGCTTCTGTAGGAGCCAAGGAAGAGAAGCCTGGTATCCTGGGTCAGTCTTACCACAGCTGCTCAGAGGTGGCAGGTGCGGTGAGGCTCCGGAAAAGTAGCCCACGTGATCAGTTATGGGTGGGACGTGGAGAGGACAACAAGTTAGACAATGAAACACAGGCTAGAATTCAAGAAATAAATGAGACTCATTGTCAAAAGTAGGGCAAATTTTCCGTTTTTTCAGTAATTGTTAATTATTTTCCCATTGTTATAAAATATGTAAGAATTTGTATGTTGGAATGTAGAATGATGTATCTACATGAGCTGAGATGGTTCCAGACAAGGGGAAACTCTCGACGTTTAGCTCTATCACGCAGCCTGATTGGGGTAAAATATGATTACCACATATTTTTACCATTAGATTTTAAGACATTGAAAATGGCTTTTAGACCCCTATTATAATTTCTGTGGATCTCTAGGAGCCCGTGGTCTAAGATTTGAAAAAATCATTATAATGAATAAATCTGAATTTTTCATCATCAGTTTTGCAATAGGAGGAACTTAACAATCCCGTAGTTTTACTTTCTTATCTTATTGCTTCACTCCCAGAGAAGAAGGTCTTCATTTTAAAATCCTGTATTCTCTCTGAAGCCACCCATACGTTAATGACTCCTGTCTGCTTGCCCTCCCTGTTCCTTCACGAAACCTAGTGCTGCCATCTGTAACTATTTGGAGATAAAGAGGTCCAGACCCAAGTCTTACAAAGAATTTTCTTCCGGGGAGGTTTCACATGCCCAGTATAACGTGAGAGTCACACAACCCCAACTGGGAATAAGGCCTTTCCAGGATGCTGGAGAGAGCACTGCCCGAGTGGCTGTTCTGTCGGCCATGGATGGCTTAGGCATTTTGCAAAATCATCCCTCTTCCCTTCTGCTCATGAATAATCTGTGCTCAGTGACCTGATATTTTCTCTTTTTATTCATTCACATTTATTGTTTATAAAAGACACATGGCACGTTACAAATATTCTAAAACTATACAGATGTCGAGCACAAAGCCTAACTATTCCTTGACCATGCCCCTAAACCCCCAGTTATACAGCCGGTCCCCATGCCCTGTTGCAGCAGCCCTCCACTTCTTTTTGCCTGCATGTGCTAAAATGTCCGTGCACATGTGTTTTTTAGCTACATACATTTTTTCATTTTAAATGTGGTATAATTCTATTTCACAGACATCATTTAATATTAATTATCATGTCAGGGACGGACATTCACTTCACAATCTTATTGTGGACATGAACTGGAAGTAGACCTATTTTTGTCTTTCTTCCCCCTGGAGATGTGGCCCTCTGTTTAATCCAAAGCACAGGCTTTTGTTGTTCTCTTCCTTAGCTGAAACCAGAGAATAATTTCAGTATTAATAGCTCCTCTTATCATTTCTTTACCATATTTTTCCATGAAAATTTATTAGTCTTTAAGATAAAGAACAACTATAGAGCACTTGTCTGTTAGCAACTTAGTGTTTTCAAAGGAAAAAGATAAACTTGATATTTTGAAACCTCTAAACCAAATGATAAATGACGGTTTACCGAGAATCATTTCTGGTTTTTTGTTTCTTCCTTTTCCCCGTTCTATTTTTCATTTTCACATATCCCCTTATTTCTCTGTGTTTTTGTCTTCCCTTTCTTGGTTGTCTCTTCTCTCTGGGTTTCCTCCTCATCTTTTCTCTCTATGTGCCCATTCTTCTTGTCTACCTTGACTTACCCTCCCCCTTCACTGTTTACTTCACAGAATTATAGTATTCTTAAAAACACACTTGGTATAGAGAATTAATTAAACATGCAATGAAATGCTAAGTAATCTTTAAATTTTATGGTGTAGAAAAATATATATGTATTACACAAAATACATATACGCTTAAATTTTTACAAAATCTACAAAACATTGTCTATATATAGTAAAATTTCATTTTGAAAAAGAATGCTATTTATATAGATGTGGGATATTATAAGACCATTAACAAGATTTCTCATTGGGTGGTTATAAGATTATATTATTTTATGTTATTTTTAAACTTTTTGCATTTACATTCTTCTTACTTTTTCTTGTTTAGCATATATAGCATGTCACATTAAATGGTTTTACAAAGGAACTTCCAACTGACTTTACTGAATGAAATTATTTTGCCTTTTCTATAATTTCAGTAACATAAATTATACAGGTAAAAGTACATACTAAAAGAAGAAAATTAAATTAAAATTAGAATGTAAAGCAAATAAATAATAAAGTGACTTTTCAGTCACTTAGAAGACTAAACAATACAAGTCTTCCATTAGAAATACAGTCTGTCAGAAAGAGAAAACAATACAAGAAAGGATTCTTCCATGACCGGGCCAACAGGACCTTTGAGTGGAGGTGGCCGCCACAAGCAGGAAGAGGATTACCATTTGTGCTCCAGGCTCAGGTTGGCCCCCAGGGCCTGAGGCCCACTGGGCCCAGCAGTCAGCACAGATGGAACTTTGGGGCAGGGACCTGTAGAAACTTGTGCTTCATCATC
>PVKM010021019.1:0-22915 GCA_004027735.1 Carollia perspicillata
TTTATTTCCTCCTTCTGCTCCAAATCATTGATGTGAGTCCCAGTTTCTTTCTGTCACTGTTGATTCCCTATACATTTTCCTTTATTTCACTTTGCATAGCCTTCACCAGTTCTCTATTTTGTGATCATATTCAACCATTGCTGTGAGCATCCTGGTCACCAATATTGTAGAACTCTGCATCTGATATGTTGTCTATCTCCTTACTGCTTAGTTCTGTTTCTGGAGTTTTGATCTGTTCTTCCATTTGGGCCATATTTCTTTGTCTGGGTGCACCTGTTACATTGTAAGGGGCAGAGCCTTAGGTATTCACCTGGGTGGTGCAACCCGCTTTGCTGTGTTGTGGCACTGTGTGTGTGGGGAGGGGTAAGAGAGAGAACAATGTTGCTTGCTCACCTCTTGCTCTACTTTCAGTCTCTTCCCTGCTACCCACAAGCTAATTGGGCTCTTCCGGTGCTGATTCCCAGGTAGGTGGACTTGTGTACATTCTAGGGCCTCATGGATCTCTCCAACAGACTTTCCTGTGAGACTGGGAATTTTCCTACCCTCATGGCCCTGACAAGTTTGTACAGCCAGAGGTTTTGAGGTTTTAGTTTCCTGCACTGGAGCCCTGGGTTGAGGAGTCTGTCTTGCTCCCCAGTTGTTCCTCCTGGTTTATCTGCATGCAAATGTGGGGCTGCCCACTCTGCCAGCCACCACCTTGTCTTGTGTCATCTCTGCCTCTCCTACCAGTCTGGATGAATGTTTCTTCTTTAACTCCTCATTTGTTGGACTTCCATACAGTTTGGTTTTCTGATAGTTCTGGTTGTTTTTGTTTTGGTGTATTGGTATGATGCTCTAACGAATTGATCTACCTGGCCAGGGCTGGTTGTTTTTTGTTTTTAAATTTGTTGTCCTTCTTTTAGTTGTGCAAGGAAGCAAAGCATATCTACCAAGGCCTCCATTTTGGCCAGAATTCCTAATGTTCTTAATAAATACTTTGTAGGTGGGGCTTTAGTATCCTTATTTTATAGACACTGAGGCTTAGGGAAAGCCTCTTAAGGCCCCATAATTAGTAAAGGGCAGGTATTCAATCCTGTATGCTTGAGTATCACGTGATAGATACTGCCTCCTGCAACTGCAAAACATCATGATGTTCATTACATGGTCACTGACAAGACTCAGATGCTGATACTTAGATTTCATATGATTGGCATCCATCCAAAATGGTCAGTGCCCATGCTGTTACTTGTTAGACATTTCTAGTATTATTTCCATCAACTTCTGGTGAAAGGCTAATAGATATTGAAGATAAGGTGGTAAACAAGACAGACATATTCTGGATCTAAGTCCTTTATCAGATATATATATTGTACATATATTCTCCCATTTCTGTAGATGGCCTTTTGTTAATGGTGCCTCTTGAAGAGTAAACTATTTCAATTTTGGTGAAGTCAAGTGTATCAATTTTTTCTTTTGTGGTTCCTATTTTTTGTGTCCTATATAAGAAATTTTTGCTATCCCAAAGATTGCAGATTTCCTCCTATGTTTTCTTTTAGGAATTTTGTAGCTGCTTGTGTTTTAGGGTTTGTCGGAGTAATTTATCACCTAGCCTTGTTGTAAATACTAACTGTTTTTACTCTACTATTTAGTTGTTTTGTTTTTATGTGGGAATTCAAAAATTATGTCACTACCACTGCTATATTTCCTAAATGCCCCTATAGCATTTCATGACTGTTATATCCTTTTAGTAATAATTATCTTTGTTTTTATTTGTTTAGTGTTCTATACCTTCCACTAATTAATCCCAAGTTTTCACAGAGCTGCATATATATTGTCACCATTGACAAACAGATTGAATAATCAGTTCTGTTTTGCTCCTAGAATCTTTTCTCTTTCTGCACTAATCTTATTGTGGGTCTTCCCTTCACTGTCAGTCAATATGGAAAATCTTCACTTTTCTCCTGTGATGGATTGCATGATTCCTGGATCCCATATCTTCTATTTTGGGGGGGTTATTTTTTGTGAAGAGATTGATCGTTGCCTGCCTGCCTACCTAATATTCATTATCTCCTATGTCTAAGGGGAATCCTGATATATTTGTGGGTGGCAGTGGGTCTAACTCAAACCCATATTTCTCATCCCAACTTGGAGATAAATTGAGCATGTGACACAGTACTGGTTGATGCCATATAAGCAGAAGTTCTTTAAAGAGCTCTTAAAAGGATAGGGATGTAGACAGTCTCAGCTGACATGCATGTTGTACCTTTGCCTTTCCCTTTTCTTCCTTCATGGAATGAAGACATACCATATTTTTTTGGACCATAAGATGCACCTAGGTTTTAGAGGAGGAAAATAGGGAAAAAATTTTGAAGCAAAAAGTGTGGTAAAATATTTAATAATTAATATAAATAACATAATATTTCACCAATGTAAATGTAAACAGAACTCAACAGCAGCATTAACAGCCATTATTCCTCCCAAATTTGAGGGGGAAGGGTACATCTTATAGTCTGAAAAATATGGTAATTCTTCCAATTGGGAGAGAATATGTAAGTCACATGGACTTAATGAGTTAGGTACCTATAATTTAAAATTTCTCAGTGTAAATTGATAATTTGGCATTCTGGTTCATAGATCAGACTGTAAACCTATTTAATTGGAATTTGCCTCGAGAGGTAAGCCCGCTTTTGGCATATTTTCAAACTAGTTTCCTTGGACTGTGAAATTGAGGGAGGGACTGTGAGAAATTCATCACCCTCTGTGAGCTTCTTAGGTGTTAGACCACCAGTCCCCTCCCTCTCCTCCTTTTCCCCCACCAACATCCTAAACATATCAAGCTTTTCTTTTGGACTGTGTTTGTACCGATAATACAAACTGAATACAAATCCTCCACTGAACAAAAAAAGGAATTTGACTCAGAGGCAAACAATGAGGAGGAATAAAAGCTTTCTTCTTCACAAGGGTACTCTGTATTGACTGCTATTCAACAATCATATTCTTTCTTTTTGTGTGAGAATGTGAGACACATAGAGAGGGACACGGATGGTAGAGAAACACAGAAACAGACAGTAATGTAGAGAGAACTGTAAAAGTAGAAACCATGAATTAGTGAAGTTACAACTAAATTGTAATATCAGGGCGAATGAGTTGTATCATATCCTGATAGTGATCCATTTCTCTACAAAACCTTCTGAGAATACTTAGACTCTTGTTTCTTATTATGTTACCTGTTTTTATGATCAATCAACCACTTGAGATCATGAGTAGGCCTTGCAACTTAAAAGACTAATTAGTATAATTACTGTTCAAGTTTCCTCATTCCCATGCTCTTTGCCCTACTTTAAATAAGCTTTCCCTCTTACCTACATAGATGACTAGAATAGCAGTGATTTATAGCCTCCTAGCTTTCACTATTGCCTCACCCAACCTTTCTGAGACACATACCTTATGTCTCTGTCTCTGTCTTCAGGTATGTGCCCTGACGAGGAACCGAACCTGCAACTTTTTGGTTACGGGATGATGTTTCAACCAACTGAGCTACAGTGGCCAGGGCATACTTTGGTTTTGATTTGTATTTTCCTGTTGACTAATGTCTAGCATCTTTCATGTGCTTATCAGTCATTTGTGTTTCTCCTTTGGAGAAATGTCTACATACATTCTATGCCCATTATTTAATTGTATTATTTGTCTTTATATTGTTGTCTTTTATTTTTATTGTTGTCACATGAGCTTTTCCAAATTTATTGGGTTGGCCAAAAAGTTCATTTGCTTTTTCTGTAAGATGGATCTAGTAGCACTTAGCTGTCTTTAACTTCATTTGAAACAAGTTTGTTAAATTGTATTGTGACAGCTGGCAAAGCAGCATGCATTTAAAAAAACATCAAAATTGGTGTTTCATGTAGCCATTTTAATATTGAAGATGGAAGAAAATATGCAACATTTTTGGCATATTATGCTATATTATTTCAAGAAAGGTAAAAACATAACTGAAACACAAAAATTTATTTGCGCATTATATGGAGAAGTTGCTGTGACTGATCAAATGTGTCAAAAGTGGTCTGTGAAGTTTTGTACCAGAGATTTCTCTCTGGATGATGCTGCATGGTTGAGTATACCAGTTGAAGTTGATAGCAATCAAATCAAGACATTAACTGAGAACAATCTATGTTATACCATGTGGAAGATAGCTAACATACTCAAAATATCCAAATCAACAAAGTTATTGGTGAAAATGAAAAATATGCCTTCTATTTTATAGACTTTTTGGGCAACTCAATATTTAGAATATGAATATTTTGTCAAGTGTATGATTAGCAAACCCAAGTTGCAAGCCTGGTTGAAGTAGTGTTGTTTTTATTGTAGCTTATGTAATTGGGATATTTTTCTGTAGATTTTAAGAATCTATTTTTTGTTTAAATAATTTTTTCTCATAATTGCTTGCTTTATATTTCTTGGGTATGATGTCATCCTATATTGCTCTAAAGATATTGAGTAGGTGCTTCTCTCTCTCTCTCTTACAGTTGCCTTTGGCTCTATCACTATCAAGATCCTTTGGCAATTCTTTTTTTTTAAAGATTTTATTTATTTATTTTTGGACAGAGAGGAAGGGAGGGAGAAAGAGAGGGAGAGAAACATCAATGTGTGGTTGCCTTTCATGTGCCCCCTACTGGGGACCTGGCTTGCAACCCAAGCATGTGTCCTGACTGGGAATCCAACCAGTGATGCTTTGGTTCACAGGCCGGCGCTGAGTCCACTGAGCCACACCAGCCAGGGCAAGATCCTTCAGCAATTCTTTGTGGGGCCATTTTCTTGAATTCTGGGCACTTGATTGTTGATTTGGGAGGCCCTGCTGGATTCTCGATAGATTCTTCAGGAAACATACCCTCCTCTGTGCCAATAGCTATGCCAGGCCCCAGTTGCTGGCCTATGTCTGTATCTATTGTGTTCATCTTATCCTGGAAGGGGTTTGTCTCTTCCTCTCTGGGAAATGAGGTGACTAGACCAGGTTCTTTGACACTACTAACTTCCAAGGCAAGCATTGCTCAGATGAATCCAAGTGGAAAAGTCATTGTCCACATATCCTGACTTTCTGGTTCCACATCTTGGCGTTCACAAGGAAATAATGTTTGAGGAAGCCAAGGATCCATTTCCATGTTATCTTAATGATAAGATTTTTCAGTCTTTAGCTTATGGCAGAATCTGCTCTATCTCATTAAAAATCATTCTTTTAAAAAATGCAAGGTACTGAGCAATATTTATAGTATTATTCATTTAGGAAAATTTGTAAAAGATAAGAAATGTTGTCATATGCATATGGAGATCATTTTTATTATTTTTCTAAAGATGCCAAAGAAAATGGTTACCCATCAAGAGAAATACTGGGGTCCAGGAGTGGTAAATACAGAGGGTGTGAACGCTTTCTTTATTAACTTTCTATTAAGGTCATTTTCAAACATATGTATAAGTAGGGAGAAGAAATAGCCAACATGCAGCTTTAATAATGATCGACTCATGGTTAGTCTTGTTCTGTCTATATCCCTAACCACTCTACTTCTATCCCCACTGGATTATTTTAAAGCAAATTTCAGATACTATATTATTTCATTGATAAATACTTCAGTATATATTTCTTAAGGCAGTGCTGCCCAATAGAACTGTCTACAGTGATGGTAATATTCTATATAGGTGCTGTCCAAACAGTAGCCACTAACTATATGTGGCTATTGAGCATTCCAAATGTGGCTGATGTGACTGAGAAACTAAACTTTTTAATTCTAATTGGCTTAAATCTAAATTTAAATAGCACATGTGGCTAGTGGCTACTCTAGCACAGCTCTGGTACATAAGGACTCTTTTTTAAAAAAAGTAACTGTTATATATCATATCTAAAACAATAATAATATTTTCTTAATATCATCAAATTCTTAATACCAGGGCTTAAATTTCCCCAGATACATCATAAATATCTTTTTACAGTTAATTTGTTTGAATCTAAATGCAAATACTTTATAGTTGGGTTGATATATCTCTTAAATTTTCTGACCTGGCAGGTGTGGCTCCCTGCACTGAGTGCTGGCCTGGTATGTGAACCAAAGGGTCCCCAGTTCAATTCCCAGTCAGGGCACATGCCTGGTTTATAGGCCAGGCCCCCAGGGTGGGTGCATGAGAGGTAAACCACACATTAATGTTTCTCTCCCTCTTTTTCTCCCTCCCTTTCCCTCTCTCTAAAAATAAATAAATTTTTAAAAAGGCTCTTACTCTTAAAAAAAAGATATAAGACAATTCTGTTGCTTAAAAATTTCCCTTGTACCTCTTCTCAGTCAATAAACTCAGGCCCAGGCAAACACTGATATACTATCAGTATAGATTAGATTTGCCTTTTCTGGAGTTTCATATAAATGGAATCATATTACATGTACTCTTTTGAGTCTGGCTTTTATAATCTGCATAATCTTTTAAAGATTATTGTTTGTAGTAAGTTTCTTGTTTTATGTAAGTTTTGTTGTCTGTGTGTCATGATGTGACTTGTGAATATTGGTACCTACTCTTTAGGCCTGCACTGGATGTTTCCTGCCCTGTGTTACTATAGGAACCAGATGGCAGTACCAGCTTACTTCACAGAACTCACTGCTGTGTTCCAAGCCCTCATCTTCGTGTCCTCCAGTAGGGTGGTGGTGGGGCTGAGACAGATGCTGAATATGTTTCTTTTTCATAAATGGTTTACTGTAGCAATGTTCCTTGACAAGTTTTCTTTATTCTTATAACTCTCTTTTAAGAAAAGACATCTGATAGCTTTAGATTTAGGACCACATTTTCTAGAAATATATGAAATTTCTATGAGAATACCACATTAAGGACTGATAGAGCAGAAGTTAGATGCATAGGTTCTGGAACCAGATTGCAGGGTTGAAATCTGGCTGTGCCACTAACTAGCTGTGTGACCCTTGATAAGTTAATTAGTCTGTAAAATAAAGCTGCTTTCTAGAGTCATTGTGAGGATTAAATATGTTAAACCATGCTAAGTACTTAGAATAGTGCCTGTCATGTGGTAACCTCTCAGTAAGTATTTTGTTGATCCTGTTTACATTGTTAAAGGAATATTTTGCCAGCTTTTGCAATAGATATATTGAACCTCAAAGAATTGAATATGTACACAGAAACCCTTAAAACTGTCTGGCTGATCCCTGACCAATGTGGCTCAATTGGGTGGGCATTGGTTGATTCCTGGTCAGGGCACATACCTCGGTTGTGGGTTTGGTTCACGGTCAGGAGTGTGTGAAAGGCAACAGATGGATGCTTCTCTCTTATATCCGTGTTTCTCTTCCTCTCTTTCTCCTTCCCTTTCCTCTCTCTAAAAATAAATAAAATCTTAAAAAAAAAAACACAAAAAACACCTGGTTGAGCCCTGGCTGGTGTGGCTCAGAGGACTGAGTGCCAGCCTGTGAACCAAAGGGTTGCCAGTTTGATTCCCAGTCAGGACACAGGCCTGGGTTGTGGGCCAGGTCCCTAGTGGAAGGCACGTGAGAGGCAACCAGGCACTGATGTTTAAAAAAACCTGGCTGAGTTATTTCCTTTTCATACTTTACTTTGATATGTTCTGAGTGCCTGATTTATACCTTTTTGAGAAATCTCCATATTTTTATTATACAATTTAAAGCCTGATCATGTCCTTCTGGAAAAAAAAAAGTCTCTCCCAAACCTTATAATGAAGTGGCAAGTCCTTAGATATTTACTTTCCTTGAGCGAACACTATCTCTTAATAAATGGATATATTTTTTCAATAAATGAAGGTTTAATTTCTATGTGGAAAGATGATAACTGATAAACTGAATGTGATATCAGTCATAGGTGAATTTTAAAAATATAATTTTAAGTTTTACATCACTTATTTGAAAGCAAAGGAGATTTCTGAAAAAGAAAAGTGGAAAACACTAAAATCTAAGGTAAGATGTGTGTTGGTTATTAAGCTACTGTTCCTCAGCTTCAACCTCATCCTTCTCTGTGCACCTTTATGATGCCGGGGCCAGGGTTTTGCAAATCCCATTACTTTTTTGCCAGCTGGACCCCTGCTAAGTCCTGTCAATAGGTGGTGCTGAACAGGGCCTGGAAGGCTGGAGGAAGCAGAAGGGCCTGGCTCCTTATCTGTTTCCCATTCCTCTCTCATCACCCTAGCAAAGATCTGCACCTTGAAAAAGTGTCATCCATAAGCCACAGTTGATTCTAATTAGCATTTTTCCCAAAACTCCTAGAACCAGCCCCATTGCACCTCTCCAGAGACTCCAGCCCCAGCTAGCTCATGTCCCTTCCTCAGAGGTCTTAGTCCAGCTCTGTGGTCCACCCTCCAAACACCTCTAGCCCTGCTAACTGCAGAGCAGCATCTCCCCACAAATTTGAGTCCAGCCCTTAAACGCTTCTTTTTCAAGCATGTAAGATTTAATTCCAAATTCTTCTCTTCATTTTCCCAGCCCCAGCAGTAACAGCTGCTTTCTTCCATTTCCACAGTACCTTCAGCATTCCTTGTTTGCCTTGTCAGATCTCCAATACTTGTTAAAAATTCACATATTACATATGTGACAAGATGTCATTGAAGTCATTATCAGTAATCTTCCCAGACCATTCGTATGTTTATTTATTATCCATCTGCCTCTCTGCTTACTATTAATCTTTCTGCTTAGCTAGTTACTACATTTTTATCAGTAATTTTACATGCTTTTTGGAGACCACTTGACAGTATGACTTGGTGTAAATAATTCTCATCTTAGTGTGGTCTGAAATATACCTTCTGGCCCCCATATATATTCCTCATGAACCTGTTACCTACTAAAATTTCCACCATCAGAGGACTCATCCTTTCAGGATGAGTTTTGCATCTCTGAAGATCCTCTTGAAGAGGGTAGGGTATAATCCCATTTATAGAATTTAACAGATGAGTGGATCCTATAGGAACATGGAGAACTGTAAGTCTCCATAACTGGCCTATGAGCCCTTGCCCTCCATATCCTCCCGTATCCTCAGGACAGGTGACAGGTACACATCATACCCTCACTGAGTGTGTGAAAATGCATGGGGCAGTTAAGGTGGGGAAGACTTGGTGTGGGACAGGAAGCAATGTTTGAGTGTGTTGTTTCCACAGCCCGGAGGCAGACTGAGAGAAATGACTGAAAGTGGGAACAAAACAGAAAACTGGCAGGACAAAAGTATTGAGAGCAAACTTTGCTTATTTCATAAGTCTTGGCTCAGCTCCTGAGGCAGAGATTGTGCTGAAGAGAAATTAAATTGCAATAATCTTCTCCGGGAATTGGGATAAATTATTGCTTACACCATAATATTGACCCTGCTCTTCCTCTACTGTATCACATCAGTATTAGTGCAAAATTAGTCAGAAGACCAGGTTTGCCAAGAAGCATCGATTCAGGCAAACTCAGGATGTGAAACAAGTCATAGATTAAGAAATTACATTTCCTCTGCAATCCTTTTTCTTTCCAGAGAAACAGGCCAGATAAGACCCAGCTGTGGGGGTTGGCAGCTGACAAAGACTTACTCACTCAGCTCTTGTTCTCTCCATCTCTACTTCACTCTCCTTTACAAGATTTCTTGCACCGACACCTTCATCTTCTCTAAAAATTGTCAGAAAAATGTTTAGCTATATTAATATCTATGTCAGCATCTACATTTACTTTTTCTCAGAGCTGTCTTTACAGAGGGCTCCTTTGTATGCTAAGCAGCATCATAGAAGTGTTAGAAAACCAAATGAAAAGATGATTCAAAGAGAATGACATCAGCATTCTGGTAGGATAAAACGCCACTTGTTTTTGTTCCCCTCCTCCCACCACAATAATAACGTGTCATTTATCCACAGACCAAGTGCCTTTGTGGGAGCTGTGGGGCCCAGCACAACACACCAAGAGACCTGGGAGAAGTCTCATCCACCCACGAGTTGGCAATAAGCATACAAAGCCTAGTCCTAGCTGTGGATGCTTGGGGTGGTCTGTAAACCAGCTGTAGCCCTTTCTCTTCAAAAGGTTGCTTTCCAGGGCCCAGACTGCAGCCTGGAAACCTATGGAAAACAACCTTTTAGACAATTACTCACAGATGAGAAAGACTTGGTGGAAGTCCAGATTCTCAAGGAGGAGTTCTAACACACTGCTGGAGCAAAAACAAATAGGAGTTTAGACACGCTGGAGTGGGTAAAATGTGCAGCTTGATTGTTACCACATCTCCCTTCCCCAAAGGAGTGAGGCAGACACTGGCTCGCAGTGTCTGCGGTGTTATGGATGATACAAGACCAATTCACATGGACTACCAAGTCCTGTGGAGGAAAAGAGACGGCACAGCTACTCTCTCAAGAGGAGAGCGCCTCGACCCTTGCCTTGACAACCTTTTATTGGCTCTCTAATGCAAACATCAAAGAAGGTTTTCATTCATTACACTTAGGTTTGCTTTAGGTAATTACTTTTTACAGCTAACAATGCAAGGGATGTTATTGATCACTTCTTACAGATGAACAAGGAAAAAAATTTGCAAATGCAAGGGAACAGTAAGAGTAACATGTCTGGTTACACTTCAATCCTTGGGAGAATTAGCACAGATTTCAGGAAGTTCCTTTACAGATATATAGTAAGCATTTGCTGCCTGAACTCAAAGTGAGGGAGTTTTAGCAAGAGAAAGTCACAAAGCAGCCTAGGAACAATACAGGCCTGATTTCCCATGGGAGAACTTCTTCATGGGCGTGGTCACGTGCCGACTTGCTCCCCACTGATTTTCCACATGGGTGCTGAGCTATAGTTCCATGGCTTGGGAAGTGGTCCCCTACAAAGGAGCCCAGCTCAGAGTCAAGAAAGATCTTCCTCAGCCTGTGATTTATGCTGTGGTGGGAAGAGAGAGCAATGCGCACAATTAATTGTGAAAGTCACAAAATATTAAATAGTTTCAAATAAAATTTAGCAGGCCTCATCTCAGCTCTCTTCACCCTGATTCCCTGCTCCACAAAGGCTCTGCTCCACAAAGGCAACCACTTTCAATTGTTCTAATGCAATTTTGAGGGTTTATTTTTATGTAGAATATACTTTTTTCTTTCTGACATGAACAATTCTGGCATTATTCATAGATTTCCTTTTATGGAACTGGATTGAATAGAGTCCCCCCAAAATTCATGTCCACTTGGCATCTCAAAATTAGACTTCATCTGAAATTAGGGTCTTTGAAAATATAATCAATGATCTTGAGATGAAATCACCCTGGATTTGAGGTGATCCTTACATCTAGTGATTGGCATCCTTATAAGAAGAGGAGAGGACACACAGAGACACACAGAGGAAAAGGTCATGTGAAAAGAGAGGTAGAGATTGGAGTTATGCTACCACAGGCTGAGGAGTTCCCGGGATCAACAGAAGGTAGGAAGAGGCAAGAAAGGATTCTTGCTAGAGACTTCAGCAGGAGCAGGGCCCTGCTGACACCTTGATTTTAGACTTCTAGCTTCCAGAATTGTGAGAAAGTAAATTACTGTCATTTTAAGCCATCCAGTTTGTGAGAATTTGATACTGCAACCCTTAGAAACTAATACACTGAGTGAGCAGTTGGCTTCTGCACCCCCGTCATCTCAGCCTGTTTTCTTCATTCCCACTCCTATTTTTCTAATCCCAGAAATTTTGTTAAGATTTTTGGTTAAATCCATGTTTAAATTATTATGCCCAGATACATATTATTTACTGCTAATCCAAGTATAGTATGATATCATTTCTTTTGTTTAGTGACTTCTCATAATTAATCATTACATTTTTTTAATTTGCTTAATTTTCTATGTGTCTATTACATTATTACAATTCTTCCACACTCTACAATAAACTCTCAACCCAGTTTCCCATGTTGTTGAACGGCTATCAACCCAGATCTTGCTGTGTCATCATCTAAGGTATTCCCATTGTCTCTCTGCTGTGTTGGAGTCCAGTTTCCTGGACCCTGCGTCTTCTGCGTTTTTGGTTAAACTCTCATTTGATGAATCACATTCTCCGTGGCTTCCTTAGAAAGGATATTTGGAGGTAGATTAATGATACCATGTGCATCTAAAAAATGTCTTGATTCTACCATTATACTTGATTGTTAATATAACTAGGATGAAAACAACTTTCCCACAGAAATTATAAGGCATTTCCCAATGCATTCTATTTCTAGTGGTACTGTTGGGCAGTTTAGATACCTTTTAAATTTTCTGTTCCATTGTGTGTGACCTTTATGTTGCTTTCTCCAAAGCATTTAGAGTTTTCTATCTAAGAAAGGAAATGTTATTTTGCTCTATTTTTGCGTAGGTTTCTTATCTTTTATTTGTGTTGGATGCCAGGAAGAAGCCATTTCAGTCTGGAAATTCCCATTCCTCACATCTGGGAAATATTCTTACATTTTACTACCTTATGTGTTATTTCCTGAGTTTGTGAAATTCCCATTATTGAATATTGGACTTCCTGAGTTGATGCTTTATTTTTCTTTACTTAAAAATATTTTTCAAATATTTTATTTATTTATTTTTAGAGAGAGGGGCAGGGAGGGAGAAAGAGAGGGAGAGAAACATCAATGTGTGGTTGCCTCTCATGTGTCCCCTACTGGGGACCTGGCCCACAACCCAGGCATGTGTCCTGACTGGCAATCAAACTGGCAACCCTTTGGTTCACAGGCTGGCACTCAATCCACTAAACCACACCAGCCAGGTCTATTTTTCTTTACTTTTATCCTCTAATTTATAAAATAAACTTTTTATTTTAGAATAGTTTTAGGTTTACAGAAGAGTTGTGATGATAGAACAGGCTGCCCATATATCCCACATCCAGCTTTCCTGATTATTAACTTCTTATATTAGTATGGTACATTTGTAACAACAAACCAATATTGATTCATTAGTATTAAGTATTCATATTTTATTCATATTCCCTTAGCTTTTACCTAATGTATTTTTTCTGTTCCATGATCTCATCCAGGATACCATGTTACATGTAATCATCATATTTTCTAACTCTCCTCTTGGCCTGACAGTTTCTCAGATTTTCCTTGGTTTAGACAGCCTGGGCATCAAAGGAGGAATAGTTGTCAGGTATTTTGTAGAATGTTTGTCAGTTGAGATTTGTCTGGCTTTTCTCTTCATGATCAGACTGGGGTTATGCATTTTGGGGCAGAAGACCACATAGTGAAGTGTCCTTCTCATCACATCATATCAAGGGTACATGCTATCTACATAACTTAGCACTGTTGATACCAACTTTGATCACATGGCTGAGGTAGTGTGTGTCAGGTGTCTCCACTGTAAAGTTACTGGTTTCCCCTTTCTATTCTATTCTGTACTCTTTGAAATGAAGTCACTGTGCACAGTTGACACTTAGGAGTGGAGAGTTATGTTCCACCTCTCAAGTGCAGTGTCTACAGAAATTATTTATAATTGTTCCACATGGATGATATTCTTCTACAATAGAGATTTATCTGTTCTCATTTATTTATATCAGTATGGACTCATTAATATTTATTTTGTATTTTGCCTTATAATTCAATACTTCTTTATATGTTTTATTGTTCAAATAGCTCTAACTTTGGCCATTAGGAGTTCTTCAGTTGGCTCCTGTGTCCCTTTGATGTACCCCCATTATTGTATTTTGCCTTTTATTTTTTAGCATTTTCTTACTTTCTGGCACTACAAGATCCTCTAGGCTCATTGTGTATATTTCCTGCCCCAGTTCTAAAATTAGTCATTTCTCCAAGGAGTCCTGGTTCCTTTTATTGGAGAACGTTATTAGACACCAAGCTCTGGTTGCTAGATGTGGTCACTGGCACTGGTATTTCATGGCTTCTAAGCCTTTTCAGCTGGCAGAACAAGGAATAACACACTACCTTGTGTGCTATTTCCTGAGTTTGTGAAATTTCCATTAGTTGAATATTGGACTTCCTGAGTTGATGCTTTATTTTTCTTTACTTAAAAATATTTTTTTCAAAGATTTTATTTATTTATTTTTAGAGAGAGGGGCAGGGAGGGAGAAAGAGGGAGAGAAACATCAATGTGTGGTTGCCTTACATTAGTATGTAGACTAATCCAAGTATATGAGGTCTGTCTGGAAAAAGTCCAGCCATTGTTAATGGTCTGAGAGACATCAATGTAACCTGGCAGCAAAGGAGAGTGGACTGGAATGCTCATGTGTGAACAATGATGACTTCACTGTAGTCAGCGGGGCTGGTAGACGCTGTTAAGTGAGTATATGTTCTGTGTGGCCATCACATTTAAAATGACTGAGTGAGTAGGGCAATGAATCTGTATCCAATTTTGCAGTAAGCTTGAACTTGAAGCTGAAACTATTCGGATGATTCAGAAGTCCTCACCTATGGGCAACTGGAGATTGTAAACATCATGATAACCTGACCATTCATGCATTATGTCTCATGCAGAATGTTTTTGTGAAACATTAAATCACCCAGGTGACTTAGTTCCTGTACAGCCCAGATTTGATGCCCTGCAACTTCTGGGTTTTCCCAAAACTAAAATTACTCTTGAAATGGAAGAGATTTCAGACCATCTATGAGATTCAGAAAAATATGGTAGGGTAGCTGATGGTGATTGGGAGAACTGTGTGAGGTCCCAAGGTGCCTACTTTGAAGGGGACTGAGGCGTTATTTTCCTACGTACAATGTTTCTTGTGTCTTCTTCTATAAATGTCTTTATTTTTCATAGTAATGGCTGGATACTTTCTGGACCTCGTATATACGTGTCTATAAATATTTCTATCCCTAACCATCTATATCTATGTTAAGGTAAAATTAGTTCACACAAATGTCTAAAATTAATCCATTACCACACAGATCATTTTAACCTCCTCACTGTGCTTATAATGTAAATTCCTACTCTAATGGCGAGAATCCTGGTTTGACCATCTGTTACCCATTTACTTAATGCTTCAAATCCAGGATACCTATATAACAGTAACATAATTGTTAATCTAAATTCTCATGGGAAACAATTTATCAACTAGAGTACAGTGCTCATGTATAGTTTTAATTTGCCTATGGTCTTACATACTCTACTTCTGAAGTAAAGTAGGTTAACACCTTTTCTCTCCTGCCCTTCAGTGAGGATGTTTCATATACTTGTAATACAGCTAGATTCTTTTCTCATAGCATAAATTCCTTGCTGGGATCTCCCAACTCCCTGAATAAGTTTTTAAAATTTGCATACATTAGGGCTTTCTTTTTGTCCTGTAAGATTCTACGGGCCTTGACAATTGCACAGTATAACCTTATATATCCACTATTGCAGTGTTATACAGAATAGTTTCACCACTCAAATAATCCTCTGTGCTTAACCTATTCAATCCAGCCCCACCCTAAATCATGGCAACTATTGAACTGTTCCTATTTCTATCATTTTGCTTTTTCCAGAATGTCATGTAAATGGAGCAGTAAAGTCTGAAGCCTTTTTAGATTTCCTTTATATTTTACTTTATTTAGCAATATGTATTTCAGATTCATCCATGTCTTTGGAAGGCTTTATAACTCATCCTTTTTATTGCTGAATAGTACTCCACTGTATAGATGTATCACAGTTTGTTTGTCCATTTATCTATTAAGGACATCTATGTTGCTCCAGTTTTTAATGGTTATCAATTAAGCTGTTTTAAGCATTCATGTACAGATTTTTATGTGAACATACATTTTCAAATCAGCTTGATTAAATATGAGGGAACACAATAGCTTGAATGTGTTATAAGAATACATCTGGCTTTTTTAAGAAACAGCCAGATGATCTTCCAAAGTGGCTGTATCATTTTGCATTCCCACCACCAACAAATGAGCTCCTGTTACTCTGCATCCCCATTAGTATTTGAAGTTGTCAGTGTGTTGGCTATTAGCTATTTTAATAGGTGTTTAGTGATATCTCATTATTGTTGTAATCTGCATCAAATATTTTGAGCCTCTCTTCATATGCTTATTTGCCATCTATATATATTCATTGATGAGGTGTTTATTCAGGTTTTTTGCATTTTTCAATTGGGTTGTTTGCTTATTGTTGAGTCTTAAGAGTTCTTTGTCCATTTTGGATACAATTCCTTTATCACATTTATGGTTTATAAATATTTTCTCCCAAGTTGTGGTTTGTCTTTTTATTCCATGTGTTTGCAGAGCAGAAGTTTTTAATTTGAATAAAAGCTAGGCAATCAATTTTTTTCTTATGTGGATTATCCTTATGGTGTTGCATCTAAAGACTCACCAGGAAACCCAAGATCCTATACATTTTCTCCTATGTTTTCTTCTAGGAGTTTTATAGTATAGTATTTTGCATGTAGGACTATGATCCATTTTGAGCTAATTATTGTATGAGGTACAAGATCTGTTTCATTTTTCTGCAAATGGATGTCCAGTTGCTCCAGCACCATTTAAACTATGTTTTCTTCATTGAATGCCTCTTTTGTAAAAATTTACTTGACTATATTTGTGTGGGTTATTTCTGGACTATTTGTCCCCTTGATTTATGTGTCTATTCTTTTGTCAATACCATGCTGTCTCACTGTAGCTTTATAATAAGTCTTGATATTAAGCAGCATGAATCCTCCAACCTGTTTCCTCTTCATCAGTGTTGTATTGGCTATTCTAGGACTTTTGCCTTTCTCTATAAACTTAAGAATATGTTTGCCAATATATACAAAACTGCTTGCTGGGATTTTGATGGGATAGTATTGAATAGATAGATTAAGTTGGGAAGTATTGGCATTTTAGGAATAATGAATCTTTCTCTCCGTGTATATGAAATATCTCTTCTGTTATTTATATATTCTTTAATTTATTTTCTTTGGAGTTTTGTAATTTTCTACATGTAGATATTTACACATTTTGTTATTTTATACTGAAGTATTTCTTTTTTGGTGCTACTGTAAATTATATTGTTTTTTAACTTTTAAATCCTAATTATTTATTGTGGGTATATCGGAGAGCAATTAACTTTTACATAGTTGGTCTTTTACCCTGTAACCTAGCTTTTTAGTCCCAGAAGTTTTATTTCTTTATTTATTTATCTATTTATTTTGTACATTCTTTCAGGTTGTCTACGTAGATAACCATGTCATCTATGCAAAGAGTTTTAGATCTTCATTTATAATTTGTATACTTTAAAAATCCTTTTCTTTTCTTATTACACTACCTAGGACTACCAGTGTAATGTTGAGTAAGACTGGTAATACAGAATATCCTGGCCCAATGTTAAGGTGAAAGCATCTATTATCTCATCATTAAATATGATATTAGCTGTAGGGGTGTTTTTTCTTTTTTTGTAGATATTTTTAACTAAGTTGAGGAAGTCCCCCATGATTCCAAGTTTGCTAATAGGTTTTTTTTTAAATCACAAATGGATGTTGAATTTTGTCAAATACATTTTTGCCATCAGTTGATGTGATCATATTATTTTTCTCCTTTAATTTGTCAATTTGGTAGATTATGTTGACTGATTTTTAAAATATTGGACCAACTTTCATACATGAGATAATATTTTTTGGTATATAAGAATTTTACATGTATGTTCATGAAAGATATTGATTCATAGTTTTTATTTCTTATAATGTCCACATCTAATTTTGTGGTTAAGTTGATACTGGTCTTATAGAATGAGTTAAAAATTATTCCCTCTCATTATACTTATGGGAAAAGATCATAGGCAATTGATATTATTTTTCCATAAATGTTTAGTAGCAGTCAGCAGTCAATCATCTAGACTTGGTAATTTCTTTTCCAAAAGATTGATTAATTACTGTCAATTTATTTAATAAATATATGTATAGTATTTCAGGTCGTTTATTTCTGCTTGTGTTTTAATTGTTTATATCCTTTACTTTTTCCCATCTGAAATTATGGTCTGTATTTTTTCCCATTATCATTTATCACCCTCATACCCTCTTCCTTTTAAAGAACTGATCCATTTGGCTGCTGCTTCTGCCATGGCAGCGGCAGCTCTCCCAAGATGACAACTCCCCTGGGTGGTCAGTGTTGAGAACCAGGGGTCATGCTGCATGACCCAGGAGCAGCTGCTGCAGGGTGAGGTGGTAGCTTTCCACCACCAATCCAAAATGCTGGCTTTATTTTTTAAAATATATTTGATCGATTATGCTATTTTACAGTTGTCCCATTTTTTCTCTCCTTTATTCCCCTGTGCTCTACACCCCACTCCCACCTCCATCCCCCCAGCCCTGCCTTAGTTCATTTCCATGGATCATACATATAAGTTCTTTGGCTTCTTCATTTCTTATACTATTCTTAAGCTCCCCCTATCAATTTTGTACCTATCATTTACACTTCTTATTCCCTGTACCTTTCCCCCCTCTCCCTTTCTGCTGATAACCCTCCATGTGACCTCAATTTTTGTGATTCTGTTTAGTTGTTTGATTAGTTCATTTGTTGTTGTTGTTTTTTTTAGGTTCAATTGTTGATAGTTGTGAGCTTGTTATCATTTTACTGTTCAGAGTTTTGATCTTCTTCTTTTTCTTAGATAAGTCCCTTTAACATTTCATATAATAAGGGCTTGGTAATGATGAACTCCTTTAACTTGACCTTATCTGGGAAGCACTTTATCTGCCCTTCCATTCTTAGTGAAAGCTTTGCTGGATAGAGCAATCTTTGATGTAGGTTCTTGCATTTCATGACTTGGAATACTTTTTTCTAGCCCCTTCTTGCCTGTAAGGTCTCTTTTGAGAAATCATCTGACAGTCTGATGGGAACTCCTTTGTAGGTCACTGTCTCCTTATCTCTTGCTGCTTCTAGAATTCTCTCTTTCATTTTAATCTTGGCTAATGTAATTATGATGTGCCTTGGTGTGTGCTTCCTTGGGTCCAATTTCTTACTTTTCAAGCTTCCTAGCCTTCCTGGAAGTCTATTTTCTTTGCCAGATTGGGAAAGTTCTCCTTCTTTATTTGTTCAGATAGCTTTTCAACTTCTTGCTCTTGTTCTTCTCCTCTTCTGGCATCCCTATGATTCAGATGTTGGAATGTGTTAAGTTGTCCCCAAGTTTAAACCTCTCCTCACTCAACGTAATAAATGAATTTGGCAAAACAGCAGGATACAAAGTCAATATCTGGAAATCAAAGGCATTTTTGTATACCAATAATGAAACAGCAGAAGCAGAAATCAAGAAAAAAATCCCATTTGATATAGCAAAAAGAAAAATAAAATACCTAGGAATAAACCTAACCAAAGAGGTAAAAGACCTATATGCAGAAAATTAGACAACACTGAAGAAAGAAATCAAGGAAGACACAAACAAATGGAAACATATACCGTGTTCATGGATTAGAAGAATTAACACCATCAAAATGTCCATACTACCCAAAGCAATTTACAGATTCAATGCAATATCTATTAAAGTATCAATGACTTATTTCACAGACATAGAGCAAACACTTCAAAAATTTATATGGAACCATAAATGACCCCGAATAGATGCCGCACTTTTGAAAAAGAAGAACAAAGTAGGAGGGATCACAATACCTGATACCAAACTGTATTATAAGGCCACTGTAATCGAAACAGCCTGGTACTGGCATAAAAACAGGCACATAGACCAATGGAACAGAACAGAGAGCCCAGAAATAAACCCAAGTCTCTATGGTCAATTAATATTCAACAAAGCGGGCAGCAACATAAAATGGAATAAAGATAGCCTCTTCAATAAATGGTGTTGGGAGAACTGGACAGCTACATGCAAAAAAAATGAAACACAAGCACCAACTTATGCCATACACAAAAATAAATTCAAGGTGGATAAAAGACTTAAATATAAGCCAGAACACCATTAAAATCATACAGGAGAACATAGGCAGAAAAATCTGAGATATTTCACGCAGCAACATTTTTACTGATTTGTCCCCTAGAATAAGGGACATAAAGGAAAAAATTAACAAATGGGATCTCATCAAAATAAAAAGCTTCTGTACAGCCAAAGAAAACAACATTAAAATAAAAAGAGAACCAACCATATGGGAAAACATATTTGCCAATGATACCTCGAACAAAGGTTTAATCTCCAAAATATATAAAGAACTTGCACGAATCCACTCTAAGAAGACAAGCAATCCAATTAAAAAATGGGCAAAGGACTTGGACAGGCATTTCTCCAAAGAGGACATACAAAGGATCCAGAAACACATGAAAAGATGCTCAATATTGCTAGCTATCAGAGAGATGCAAATTAAAACTACAATGAGATACCACTTCACACCAGTGAGAATGGCCATCATAAACAAAGCAACAAACAAGTGTTGGAGAGGTTGTGGAGAAAAGGAGACCCTAGTACACTGTTGGTAGGAGTGCAGACTGGTACAACCACTATGGAAAACAGGATGAAATTTTCTCAGAAAACTAAAAATGGACATGCCTTTTGACCCAGCAATTCCACTGCTAGGTTTATACCCTAAGAAACCAGAAACACCAATCCAAAAGAACCTATGCACCCCAATGTTCACAGCAGCACAATTTGCAATAGCCAAGTGCTGGAAGCAACCTAGGTGCCCATCAGTAAGTGAATGGATCAAAAAACTATGGTACATGTACACAATGGAATTCTATGCAGCAGAAAGAAAGAAGGAACTCCTACCCTATGCAACAGCATGGATGGAATTGGAAAGCATTATGCTGAGTGAAATAAGCCAGATGGTGAAAGACAAATACCATATGATCACACCTTTAACAGGAACCTAACCAACAAAACAAACAAGCAAGCAAAATATAACCAAAGACATTGAAATAGAAAGCAGGCTGACAGTAACCAGAGGGGAGAGGGGAGGAAATTTCAGGGGAAAAGGGGAAGGGGTCACAGGAACAAATATAAAGGACACCATGGACAAAAACTAAGGGGGGGTGGAAATGGGAGGGAGGTGGGGAGCACTAGGGAGGTGGGCTGGGATGGGAGTAAAAGACAGAAAACTGTACTT
Source organism: Carollia perspicillata (assembly GCA_004027735.1). NCBI lineage: Eukaryota > Metazoa > Chordata > Mammalia > Chiroptera > Phyllostomidae > Carollia > Carollia perspicillata. Next base: position 20,916 of record PVKM010021019.1, read on the forward strand.
GAACAACAACTAAAATAAAAAAGTTAAAAATAAATAAAAAATAAACCTCTCCTCAATTTTTAAAATTCTTGTTTCTTTATTCTGTTCTGGTTGAATATTTATTTCTTCTTTTTATTCCAAATTGTTTACTTGAGTCCTCATTTCCTTCCCTGTATATTTTTCTTTGTTTCACTTTGTATAGCCTTCACTTCTTCCTTTATTTTGCATACGTATTCAGTCATTTCTGTGAGCACCCTGATTATCAATGGTTTGAACTTTCCATCTGATAGGTTGGCTATATCCTCATCGCTTAGTTTTTGTTTTTTTTCTAGAGTTTTGATGTGTTCTTTCACTTGGGCCACATTTCTTCATCTTGGAGCACCTGTTACATTGTAAGGGGCAGAGCCTTAGGTATTTGCCAGAGTGGTGCAACCCTCTTCTCTGTGTTGTGGTGCTGTATGAGGGGGAGAGGTCAGAGAGGGCACAATGCTATTTGCTTGATTCCCGCCCCTCTTTCAGTGACTTCCCCTGCTATCTACAAGTGAGCTGCACCTTTCTGGTGCTGATTGCCATGTGGGTGGGCTTAAGTACATTCTAGGACCCCATGGTCTCCTCCAATGGATGCTCCTGTGAGACTGGCAGTTTCTCCCATTGCTGTAACCTACACAGATTTTTACAGCCAGAGGTTTTGAAGCTTTCTTTTTCTGGCTCTGGAACCCTGGGTTGAACAGTCTGTCTCACTCCCCACTTGTTCCTCTGGTTTATCTGCATGTGAATGTGGGGCCACCTGGTCTGCCAGCCACCACCTTGCCACATGTCCTCTCTGCCCTAACTGCCCATCTCCCCCAACTTCTTCCAGTCTGAATGAATATTTATTCTTTAACTCTTTGGTTGTCAGGCTTCCATACAGTTCAATTTTCTGCCAGTTCTGGTTGTTTTTTGTTTTTAAATTGGTTGTTATCCTTCTTTTGGTTTTGTGAGAAAGAGAAGCATATCTACCTACACCTCCATCTTGGCTGGAAGCTGCCACTTTCTTTTTTTTTTTTTAATTCATTGGATCAAAATTAAATAATTCAAGCTCAGGCTTCAAAATGAATTTTTTAGTATTTAGAAAAAAACAATAAAAACTCAAATTCTTTAACCACACAAAAATGAAACTCTGAGTGAAACTCTGCCTGTTAAGTAGAAGGACTGGCAGATAAATAACAAGGCATATCCACTGGAAAAAATGAAATGAAGTTCTGACCCAGGGCAGGAACAGCACTGCCAGAAACAAGGCAAAAGTGTCAGGTAGCAGCCCTGTGAGCTCCACTGTGGTTGCTGGCCAGCTGGATTCTTTTCTGGCCTTGGATTCAGTTTTTGCTGTCCCAGGCCCCCAATGCCACTCTTGTGCCCTGATATACCTGCTAAGGATAGCTAAATCCATGCAGTCTCTAGCTCTGTACCAAGACTCTATCAGACAGGTAACAGAAAATCATGGAACCCAAAACAGGGAAACTGAGGAGGGTTAACACAAGAATCAGTTACAAAAGTTTGGGAAAGGTGAAGGGAAGTCAAGATGGTGCTGCTTCCTGTGCCAGAAGGAGAAGGAACAGGACTGGACCCAGAAAGCATAGCTCTAGGAAGGGATGGTTAGGTGGCAGCTGAGGGTACAGCATAGGAAACCAGCAACATGCAGAGACTTGGTGAGGAGGGAGCCCAGGAAAATAAGCGCTGACCTCATTCTGTTCCTCAAAGTCCCAAGAGTGACTGATCCTTTAGTAAGGGTCCCTGGATAAGAAGATAGATGTGTGGAACAGACCTGCAGTGTCCTCACACTCAACTGAGCCACTGAGCCATGTATGTCCCACCCACCCTCAGCCCTTGTGTACCATGAGACAGAAATAGATATTTGCTGTAATCTGAGGGTGTTTGCTACCCAACGTCACTTGGTAAAAACTCACTAGATCCCACCAGAAGCCTGAGGGCTGGGTTTCTGAGTGTGGCAGCCTATAAAGTCAGCCTTCATGGTGAGGGAGCAG
>PVKM010021020.1:0-22911 GCA_004027735.1 Carollia perspicillata
GTTGACTTCCCAACTAAAAGAACACACAGAACATTTTAAAAACAATAACTAAAATATAGTAAGGGCTCAGTAAGTATGGCTATTTTGCTTGACATTCAAGGCCCTCTCCCATCCCCTCTGAATGAAACTACTATTATTTCCTTATGCCAGAAGATCTCAGAGTGTGGTCCTCAGACAGACAGCATCTGCTCAGTGATTAGAACTGCAGATTCTCAGACCACACTCCATACAGACTGAGTCAGAGACTCAGGGGTGAAGCGTCCTGAATCTGTGTGCTAAGTCCACCAGGTGACTGATTGTGCTCAGGTCTGAGAACATCTGTCCTAGAAACAGCCTTTCCACCAGGTAAGCCAGGTGTGAAAGACTGAGTTGTTGGTCCTGCTTCTTCACTCAGCTGTAATAAAAGGGTACCTGATGTAATAAAATGGTCTGATGGTACATGAAGTACATGCCCTTCCCCCTAACTTTGGGCTTGACCATGTCACTTATGTAGGTTAATGTAGTTTACCAGATGTGGTGCCAGCAGACACCTGACATTGGCTTTTTCAGTTGGGCTTACTCCCCTACACTTCTGCCATCTCTATAAGAACATACTCTGCGTAGCCATGGTCCCTATGCCTAGGCTCCAGAACGAGATACATAAAGAAAGTCTAAACCGACCTGGAGCCTGGAGCCCAGCCCAGCCCAGCCCAGCCCAACCCAACTGAGACTGATTGAACTCCATGCAACCTGTAGACCCACAAACAAGAAAATTAAATATTCGTGGTTGCAACCCACCTTGATTTTTTACTCCTCACCTGAGGATATGTTTTTATTGATTTTAGAGAGAGAGAGATAGACATCAATTGGTTGCCTCTAGTTCTCCAACTGGGGATCAAAATTGCAATCTATATATGCCCTCTGACTGGGGTTTGAACTTGAAACTTTTTGGTGCACAGGATGACACTCCAACCAACTGAGCAACCCAGCCTAGGGCCCACGTATATTTTTGAGTTTGCTTGTCATGATGCATTATTGTGGCAACAGCTGACTAAATATATCAGGAGCCCACACAGGTCCTTGACTAGGCCTGATTCTTTCTACCTCTGTCTCTTTCTTCACTGGTTCCACCTAAAGCTACCCCTCCTGTCTTTCCTCCAAATCCCACCTATACGAAAGACACAGCTTATGCTCCTCTCCACCTGGGCCAGAGAGCCCACCAGAATATACCCCTCCCAAGGCAAGGATGTGAATTTGCTTCAGTTAGCAAATGAAAAAGCTCAAGTGGATAAAGTTCATCAAGTAATTCATTTACATTTTAACCTTTTAGGTGGCTAATTACTAAACTGAAAAGCCCTTTAACTAAGTACCATCACTAGCTAATTACCTAGTTAGAAGGTTAAGTGTTTAATAGTTCCCTGTAATGTTTAATTTCTGACCACATATCTTCTTTATGATGCAGTGGAAGTTATTTCCCACATCTGGATCTGCACTCCCACTCACAGCATCAGCCCCACAGCCACAGAACAAGTTGGAGCCCATCTCTGCAGCCCACCCCAGCTGGAAATAGCTCTCCTTTATAAATAATTAATGGGTTTCTTCATCCCTATTGCATGTCTCCTTGTTTCAGCTTTCACCCTAAGCTTGCACACCAGTCGGTGGTTTTGGGTGATTCTACCCACTTACCCTGCTCCCACCTCTGAGGCTCTGAAGATGATAAACATTAATTTGACTTCATGTCCCGAACCCTTCTGATACCACAGGGTGACCTGCCACACACATACACATGCCAGACCATAGGCTTCATTGGCAAGAACTAACATATCCCTCTTGGCTGCTCTGTGACTCAGTGTCTCCAGAGATGAAAACAGAGCACCTACATGAGGCAGAAAAGCATCCAGGTCAGTTTCCTTCCCGGGCAGGCCTCAGCTGCAGGCTGGCTACTGGATTCTGGGATTGTGTAGGCAGGTGCCAAGAAATGTTAATGACACCGATGCTTTTGCCACAGCTTGGTGGTAGTTGCATACCTCCCCAACACCCATTCTCTTCTCCTAACTTCCCAGCAGAGCCCTGATTTTATTTGGGGAGTCAACATACCTGAACAAACAACTACCTTTCTCCACTTCCAATGCAGGTTGGAGGAAATGCAATGAGAGAGAAGCAGAAGACACTGTGTGAGACCCCTGGGAGGCTCTCTAAAAGGGCTGACTCTTGGGGGAGGCTTGCATCTCCCAGAAGCAGACCCTGAGACAAGGATTCCAGTACCAGTAGCTTATTGTGGGAGGTGGAATCAGGGCCATCTGGTAAGGGAGTGGGGAAGGAAATAAACATAGTGTGTTTTGCTAAGCAAGTTGCCACTGTGGACAGCTGGGTTCAGTTCCCCTGGGATCCTTTGGGAGACAGGATAAAACATGACTCAGTTGTCCTGCTTTTTCTTCCCCTGCCCCTAAGGGGAAGCAGCTGGGGTACTAACCCTCCAACTCCCTCTGTCACAGGCTGGGGCTGCTCCTGGGGACATCAGCTCCTCTGCACTTGGGACCGTCCTGCCTGTGGGCTGGACACCCCAGAGAAGGTCCCTGGGTGGAAGTGTCAGCAAGCAAAGGAACAGTGATCCACATGTTAAAGATTGTGCAGGGGACCTGCAGAGGGAGCCTCAGTTCTCGAAGTCCACAGAGAAATCATACCTTCCCTGAATTACCTCCCTCTGGGATTGTGTCACATGACAGAAACTAACTCCCCACATTTGGTTAAGGGGTTGTAGTCAGATCTCTGCTACTAGAAACACTTTACACTTTATACAGATGCTCTTCTTTCACGCCTGACATCTTCCATTTCTCAACAACCTTGTGAAGTATGCAGGACAGTTATTATTATCCCCACTCTGCAGATGAGAAGACTGAAGCTCAGAGAAGTGAAGGACAGGGAGGTAGTAGGAGCTCCTGTCTGGAATCCCTAATTCCATCCTTTATATATAGGCATACCTTGGAGATATTGTGGGTTTGGTTCCAGACCACCACAATGAAGTATGTCTCCTGAATTTTTGGTTTCCTGGTACATATAAATGTTATCTTTACACTATGCTGTAGTCTTCTAAGTGTAAAACAACACTATACATAAAACATGTACATACCTTAATTAAAAATCCTTTATTGCTTAAAAAATGCTAACCATTATTTGAGCCTTTAGTGAATGGTAATCCCTTTGTTGGTGTAGGGTCTTGCCACGATATTGATGGCTGCTGACTTACCATGGTGGTGGTTGATGAAGGTTGGAGTGGCTGTGGCAATTTCTTAAAATGAGACAATAGTGAAGTTTGCTACCATTGATTCTTCATTTCATGAACAATTTCTCTGTAGCAAGCAATGGTATATGATAGCATTTTACCCACTGTAGACCTGCAGAATTGAAGTCAATTCTCTCAGTCCTTCCTATTGTTTTACCAAGAAAGTTCAAGTAATATTCTAAATCCTTTGTTCTCATTTCAACAATCTTCATAGCATCTTCACCAGGAGTAGATTACATCTCAAGAATCTACTCTCTGCTTGTTAAAAAAAGCAACTCCTCACTTATTAAAGTTTGATCACGAGATTATAGCAATATGGTTATTTCTTCAGGCTCCACTTCTAATTCCAGTTCTCTTGCTATTCCCACCACATCTGCAGTTGCTTCCTCCACTGAAGTCTTGAACCCCTCAAAGTCATCCATGAAGGTTAGAGTCAACATCTTCCAAACTCCTATTAATGTTAATATTTCAACCTCTTTCCATGAATCATGAATGTTCTTAATGGCATCTAGAATGGTAATTTCTTTCCAAAGGTTTTCAATTTACTTTGCCCAGATTCACCAGAGGTATCACTATTGATGGCACCTATAGCCTTATGAAATGTATTTCTTAAACAATAAGACTTGAAAGTCAAAATTACTCCTTGATTCATTGGTTGCAGAATGGAAGTTGTATTAACGGGCATGAAAAAAAACATTAATCTCATTGTACATCTCCATCAGAGTTTGGGTGCATTGTCAAAGAACAGTAATAATTTGAAAGGAATCTTTTTTTTTTTTTCCTGAGCAGTAGGTCTCAATGGTGGGCTTAAAATAGTCAGTAAATCATGTTGTAAATAGATGTTCTGTCATCCAGACTTTTTTCAATTTACAGAGCACAGGCAGAATAGATTTAGCATAATTGTTAAGGGCCCTAGGGTTATCAGAACAGTCAATGAGCATTGGCTTCAACTTAAAGTCAGAGCTGCATTAGTCCCTAACAAGAGAGTCAGCCTGTCCTTTGAAGCTTTGAAGCCAGGCGTTGACTTCTCTCTAGCTAGGAAAGTCCTAGATGAAAGTTCAGTAGAAGGCTGTTTCATCTAAATTGAAAATCTATTGTTTAGTGTAGCCATCTCCGTTAGTTATCTTAGTTAGATCTTCTGGATAACTGGCTGAAGCTTCATTCACACTTGATGCTTCACTCATACTTTTATGTTATGGAGAAAGCTTCTTTCCTTAAACCTCATGTACCAACCTGTTAACTTTTCTTCTGCAGCTTCCTCATCTCTCAGCCTTCACAGAATTGAAGAGAGTTAGATTCTGCTCTCTGAATTAGGCTTTTGCTTAAGGGGACCTTGTGGCTAGTATGATCTTCTATCCAGACCACTAAAACTTTCTCCGTATCAGCAGTAAGGCTGTTTCCCTTTCTTATTGTTCATTGGAGTAGCACTTCTAGTTCCCTTCAAGAACTTTTTCTTTCAAAACTTGGCTAACTGGAACAAGAGGCTTAGTTTTCAGCCTGTCTCAGCTTTTGACATGCCTTCCTCACCGAGCTTAATCATTGATAGTTCATGATATATAGTGAAAGATGTGCAACTCTTCCTATCACTTAAACACCCAGAGGCCACTGTAAGATTAGTAATTGGCCTAATTTCAATGTGGTTGTGTCTCAGGGATTAGGAAGGGCTGATGAGAGGGAAAGAGATGGGTGAACTGCTAGTTGGTGGAACAGTCAGAACACACACAACATTTATTGATTAAACTCTCCATGTTGTATGGGTATGGTTTATGGTGCCCCAAAACAATTACAATAGTAACATCAAAGACCACTGATCACAGATCACTATAGCAAATATAATAAAAATGAAAATTTTGAAATACTGTGAGAATTACCAAAATGCAAAAGAGGCATGAAGTGAGCAAAAGCTGTTGGGACCCTGACGCCTACAGACTTGCTCAAGGCAGGGTTGCCAGAAACCTTCAATTGTGAAAAACACAGTATCTGAGAAGCACATTAAAACTATGTCTGTATCAATCATTCACGCTCAGCTGAGGGATGAGAAAAATGACTTCAGCAAGTAAAATGCTCAAGATGTTTGTGTTTCCTAAGTGTTTCCCATACTTTATCTGTTGGGCGATATCCCCATTAGAAAGGATTTTTATGTCGGTGTTATAGATGGAGAAAAGTCTCAGATAGGTAAGGTGACGAGGCTAGAGATGGGACTAGAATCCAGATCTTCTGGCTTCTACCATCACCAGAAGTTCAGAGACCAAACCCCCAGCTGTGGGATTGACAGGGGTGTTGCCCACCAGTGCTTCCCACACCCCTGATTTCAATGGGCACAGTGGCATGATGCTAAATGCACTCCAGAGTCACTGGGGAACTTTAAAGTCACTGATGCTCCAGTGGACGTCACACCAAGCTAACTCAGGATCTCCTGGAGAGAGGTTATACAACTCCCCACGGGACTGCAGTGTGAAGCCAGGGCTGGAAGATGCTAGGGTGGTGGGAAACCTTGGGCTTGGTCTCAGAACACCTGATTTCACCGCTTGCCCACCCCAGGTCTGCTCGGAGGTACTTAGCCTGACAGGAGCTGGCTGCAGTGAATGTTTGGCAAAGTCTAGCTGTCAGAGAAGTGTTTGATATTGTTCTCATGGCTGCCACCACCACCAGCCCTGAAGGTCCCAGACACTCCTCTTCCCAACCCCTCCCTCTGTAAACCTTCTTCAGTGCTTTTCTGGTGGGAAATAAACAATACCCTCACCTCACTACTAAACTATCCAAACATATATAAAATTAACAAGGGGCTGGTAGTCTGGTTCACCCTTCCTAGGAGGGAAAAAGCCACATTTCAGAAAAGAGGCAGACTTGATGTACACTAAGCCCTTTATTCTGCTAATTATTTCTATCTTCAGAGGTGTCTCCAGCCAGAGCTTTTTGAGAGTAATGAAGAAATGACAAGTGGAGAAGTCAGTCACCTCTGAAGGTTTTTGAATCTTTGTGTGCAGAGCAAGAGAGCAGGAAGAGAGGACAGTGATATGATTTGAGACACTCTTGGAAGGTACCCCTAAAAAACATCTCTCCAGCCCTGGCTGCTGTGGCTCAGTGGATTGAGCATGGGCCTATGAACCAAAGGATGGTGGTTCGATTCCCAGTCAGGGCACATGCCTGGGTTGCAGGCCAGGTCCCAGCAGGAGACACACAAGAGGCAACCATACATTGATATTTCTCTCCCTCTCTCCTTTCCTTCCTCTCTAATAAATAAATAAAATCTAAAAAAAAAAAAAAAAGAATGGTGTAAAAAACATCTCTCCAACACACAAACCCGCTGTGTGTTTTAAAATTACACCATTAGAGATTCACTTGTTTGATTCTTCCAAAGTTTCCAGTTGAACTACAAAAGTTTCTGAAAGGGGTTACACCTTATACTTTGATATCTAAAAACACTTTCAGACCATTTTCCTGGTTTGTAGCTCTCTTGGGGTAAGGCTTTGAATAATAGTGCCACAAGAGGCAGTCTGGAGAACAGGGACAAGAACAGGGGGTTAAGAAGGGAAAGCAGACAGGCTCTTAATCACAATAAGTCCTTACATGTATCCAGTACTTCATAGTTGACTATGAAAGATGCACTTTCAAATATATGACCTAATTCAGTCCACACCACAACATATGAAATATGAAGAAAGGATTCTCTGTTCCCACTTCACAGATAGAAAACAGAGACTGAGAACAGTGAAATGATTTGTCCATGGGACAAGGACTAGTAAATGGTGGAGCTGGAGTACAAACTCAGATCTAGGCATGCTAGCTGCCTTCTTATTTTCTCTATATTACTGGAAGTATATTATGCCTACCTTTTAAAAAACTATATTTCTCAGCTTCCCTTACAGTCAGGTATGACTATTAGATATAAGATGAAGTATTGTCTAGAGCTTCTGAGAATCCCCTCCCCTTTGCCTTCTTGCCCTTCGGCTTTTCATAGTTCCTGATGTGTAGAAAAGAGATGTGATGGCTAGAGCTCCAGCAGCCATTTTGCACTATGAGGTGATTTTCAGGACAGAAACTGTGCTGAGGATGGCAGAGCACAAAGATAAATGGGTCCCTTGGTGGTCATGCTGCACAGAAAACTAGACCTAAACTCTCTTCCACTGTATTTCTTTTACACGAAAACATATACCCTTGAGTTTAAGTCACATTAGATTTTTATCCTAATTGCCACTCTAGACTTTTGCTCCCAGCTTCACTTTTCTCTGTAATGCCTCTAACAACATGGTCATGATGTCTCACCTGATGAGACAAAAAACCCAGAAATCCTCATCTTGACCATTTCTGCTAGCTGGTTCCAGGGAGCTATTTCTGAGTGGGATCCAAGGTTCTCACTGGCACCCCTGGGCCACTTTGCTCCAGCATTGCTGAACCGTAACAATGTGAGGGAAGACACTAAAGCTGAAAGAGAAATCTTATCAGACTCCTAGTGGCTTACCCCATTCTTCCCAGAAAGAGAAATAACAGTTAGTGCTCTCAGCCCAAGTCTTCAGCCTTAGCAAAACCTCTGTGGGGTATTGTTGAGGTGTGTCTCCCAGCATGGTATATGGACATCGGAGGCCACATGTCTAGCCTGTTTTGTAGAACCTTGAAAATTGATTCAATTCATTTGAGACTAGTTTTGCCACCCATGAAATGGGCATAATATTTGTCCTGTCCATCCCTACTTGTGGATGTCAGGTTTTAACAATCAAACAGCATGAAAAAAATTTAGAAATATTTAGAAAAGTAAAATCCAAGGCAGGCTGATTTTGATTTTGGCTCCAACCAAGGAATTACTGAGGGGTTTCCCTCCCCACCAATTTACCCCAAGTCCCTCCTTTATACCCTTTTCTTCCTCTGCTTGTGGGGGCTCAGTCGACCCTTTCCATAGAAGCTGGGAAGTCTGGGGAAGCAGCTGAATCGAAGAATCTTCCTGAATAGGTGGCGGGTCCTGGACCTGCCATGCCCTCTCCCTTGAATCACACCTATCCTTAGCAGTTTCTCCCCATATCCACAAGATCCCAGGTTCACTAGTGAGCTTTCCTCTGCCCCATGGTAAAGGCAGCTACATTTTCATGGGGAGAAAGCAAATCTCCACTGAAGTGTTGATTGACGGAATGGGAACTGAATCTGTTTTCTTATCCTTTCCTAAGATGGGATACAGAGTGAGAGTAAAAGATGCTTCCTACCAGCCCCAAAAAACTCAGTAGGGGCCGAGTCTCCCCCGCATAGGGAGTATGGCTGAGCATCATGGGAGAATATAGTATGGAAAGGGAGACCTGCATATACAGTGAGGGAGACTGCTCTCTCCCCCCATCTGCAACGTTTCTTTTCTCATTATCCCTCACTTTCCCTACACGGAGATAATGGCAGCCTAATAAGCACCACGAAGGCAACACCACACACACCCTGGTTAATTCCACACTGTGCTTTAGAAGCATGCTTGCTGTTCCCCTGGCCCTCCTGGGGACTGTTCCAACATCACGCCTGGTGACAGATGTTCTTGATGACTCTTGGAGACAAGTGTTTGTGAAAGTCACTTGGACTGATAATAACATGCAGGGCACTTAATTTTCCATGTCACACCAGGGAGGAAGCAGAGCTGAGATGGGCTGCTGCTTTTTGGGGGTGAGCAGGGGGAACCCCTTCTTTCTGACTCCATTCTGGCCACCCTTTCTCTTCCCCTTATTGTCCCCTCCTCCCCCTGATACTGTCCCCATTAATGTAGGCCCCTTCCTGCAAGGGCAGGTTCTAGGGCTGAGAGATGGGGGAATTTACCCTCCCTAGTCATATGGGAAACAGGACCCACCTATGGACTGTCTGTGTCCAGCATAACCTAGGACCTGCCTGCAGGGCTCAGCAGTGTGTACTCAGGGAAGGCAAATGTCTTGGGAAGTCAGCAAGAACCATTATAATTAGAGAGCTAATATCTGGTAAAAGAGCAAGAACCTATTTCATAGCCAGATTCAAATCCTGAGTTATCCATGATTTGGGATTATCTAGGCCGTTGCTCTCCCTTCCTGGCATGTAGAGTAGAACCTGATGCTTTCAAACACAGCTCACAACTCCCCAGGCTTCTGTGGGACCTTGGCATGAGTCAGTGGTGACCTGTCAGTGACTTGTGTCCAGGTCTGGTTGGACAATCTGAGCCACTGCCAAAGTCCCTGTCTGTGTCTTCAGGCCCTGGGACTCAAAACCTTATGAGACCACGAGAGGCAAGATGCTTTCGTGGCCCCAACTTGTAAAAGCAGGTGGATTTAGCAACCATGGTAACCATATCGTCTGGGTCCTGGGATTGTAAAAGTCTTAAACAGAGTCATAGACTATCAGTACTGGACTCATTTAAGTCGCACGTTAAATTCAGGCTGCCTACTTGGTAGCCCTGGCACAGAGTCAGCTGGATTCTGCCTGAACCCTTCTGGCCCAGGCAGCTGATGACTTAGTGGCAGCTCTTGCTTATTCTGCTGTTAGGCAGCTCTGATGTTCATTTCCATTCTGTTCAGTTCACCAAATGTTGACTTTGTAGCTGTTGTGGGCCAGGACTTACTAGGAGCTGCAGGGTCCAGAGCTGAGTACACAAGAATAGCACATGCTAGAGAGGGAGAAAGATACAAAGCCAAATCATTCCACAGCCAGAGAGAGAGAGCTATGAGAGGGGCATGGAAAGCTGTTGCTGTTGGAATTTTTTCTTGTATTGGGCTGATACCTACTCTTTCTCTCGTGTGTGTGTATGTGTGTGTGTTTTCTTCTCTTCTACTCATGGAAGTTTTTTGAACAAGTTAAGGGTGCTATGATTTCTTTTCTAAGTCCTGTTGTCTCCAAGATAACCTTTGCCCATCACACATAAACTTCCAGAATCACATTTTCATCACTTGATCACTGGATACAGTGCAATTGGTAACAGATGACCCTTAAGACTGGATCATCTGTATTAAATGTATTACAGCTCTGTTCTGACCAGTGTGAATGATTCAATGATTAAAATCATAACCTCCCATATGTGACCTGAGCACTTTGATTCTGTTAACACAACTGAAAACTATAGGAGTTTTTTTTAGCATCTCTCACTTTGTGGCCATGATGTCTTCGAGATCAACTAAAACTCCCAGACTATGCCACACAAAATTCCAGTAGAGCCAGATTTTCCTCACCTTGAACTCAGGCGATTGAGTCCTTGAGCCAAAAGGAACACACTTTTCTGTGTTGTTATCCACATCGATACACCGCACAGTTCAGTGACCAAGGCAGGTGCAGAGGCACAAGGCAGAGGTGTTCCTGCATGTTCACATCAGTTTATTAACCAATCTGGCTCTTGGCCAGTTATAAGTCCACTTTATCAGTTTCCATTTCTCCATTTTGTTCCAAACACGATGTGAGATTTTGTCAAATGCCTTATACAGTTGTGATGGGCTATTTATGGCAGAGAGTCTCAGTCATTGGAAACTCCTAGAACATTTTCCAAGTTCAAGAACATTTTCCACTTATCACCACAGAGATTCCGGTCCACTTTGCTGTGGAGACTCATGGGTATGGGGCCTAGTGGAGAATCATGGTGCAAGGAGGGATGTCACTGAGGAGTGTTGCCCTCCTGAATGACGAGGAGGCAGGTTAAAATGTTGAGAACTACTGCCCACTATGTCCCCTGAAGACAGCTCAATAACTTGGTAGGATTTGCTTCCTGTGAACCCAGGTCCAGTCCTGGCAGTCAGCATTCTTTTCCAGGGGCTTACAGCCATCTGTTGAAAAATTCTTTCTAGAGTTTAGAGTGCCCATGTCCAGCCCAGAATCCTACGGTTTTCTGCGTCTGTTCTTTGCAAAGTAGAACATCTTCCCATCTCCCATCTTAGGCACTTCTCTTTCTGTCCATGCTGTCTCTGGATCACTGCCTTGGCTTGGAAACATCACCTAGTGTTCCTTTAGACCTAGAAGTGACCCCTGGGTCCTGGGGACCAGTCTGGCAGTGTGATACATCTCTGCTGAGCTACGGTTCCCTCTCCATAGTATTGGTCTTGTCCTTCCCAGGTTGCCTGGATTCGAATTCTGTCTGTGCTACTAAGCACCCCCCACCCCGCCCCACTCCACTGTGTAACACCTCAGGCAAGTTTCTTATATAAAATGTGGTAGAAGCACAGTCTGGCCTCCTGGGGTTTTATGAAAACTAAATGAGTTATGCATAAAGCCTTTGGAAGAGCTCCCAGTGCAAGAAAGCTCTCAGTGCAGATTTGTATCTTTAAGCAGGTCCTCCAATAATAGTGTCTTTCTGTTATAGTATTGATAGATACTGAAGGAACTTAACTCTTGTGTGTATGCATCAACCAGTCTAAGGTGAAATTGGTTTGGCTATATGTTGTATTGCTCAAAGTCACAGAACCTGTGAATGACAGTAAGTGAGGACCAACTATATTATTGCTATTGTTCTTGCTGGGAGGGTGGAGGCATGTTGGAAATTGCTTGGCCTTGCCTGCTGGCTTTGTCTAGTCTACAACCTCATTCTCAAATAGCAGACTTTTGTCATTTTTCTCTTCTTGCTCTAAATATGGATTAAAACCCCTTGTTGGCTGCCTATATTTCTCTCTGTACAGTGTGTGCTCCTCTTTAATATTCATCTTTGGATAAAAGCCTTTCTTTCTTTTTTTCGTGCACTTTTCTGTCAAAGTTGGAGCATATCAGAGAGCCATTGGCGTATTTTCCTCCTTATGGGAACAATTTGTTCCTAAAAGTGCACAGTTTCTTTCTCTGAGTCTCCAGTTTCTCTGGAACCAGAGTCACAAGCAGGGCAGCAGGAGCATGGTGGCTGAGTCTGAAGCCAGAAGGCCTGGGCTCTTTCAGTCCTGCCTCTTTCTGGCTGTGCAACCTCAGGGGGTTATTTCATTCTCTTGGCCTCTATACTTCTTGGTATGTCCAGGAGAATTAAATGAGATACTGCCTGTGGAGCTGCATGTCACACACACATAAGCGGGCAGTAGTGTTGGCTAGTGATTGCTACACACGCAGCACTTTGACCTGTTGCTCTAAAATGTGGGAAGTCTGTTTACTTAAAGCTCATCCTGTGTATCTAACCTTCCTCTTCCATTTCATTCCTAGGCTGACAGACAAAATAATGGTCTTACTTTCACCATTCCCATACTACTGCCACTACCAAAGATAAAATAACTTGTGTTCCTTGAATGCTACCTATGTGCCCACACTTTTGGGGAAGATTTCTGTGCCACATCTCTATTAATCCTCACGATGCTTTAAGAGTAACTCAGCATCTTTAAAAAAAAAATTCCAAAACCTCTGATACTTCCATTTTACTTATATTTATAAACCTAGTGTCCCCAGAACCTTGGCTGACTTCAGGGCTATAGCTCCAACCCCTCCGATGACCCTCCCAGAGTTCCTGGGACCCCTGGGAGGCTGCCATTTTGGCAACCTCAGTATGCTACCCCCTTGATGCCAACATCCCCCCCAAACTACAGTTCCCTTCCTCCTGGGCCTGTGCAAGCCTCAGAGCTAGTAGCTTTTCCCCTTCACACTTTTTATCAAAGTCAAGACCATATAATAAATTCACCAGTGAAGAAATATACATATTTTTAAAAGTCCAATCTCATAAGTTATCAGAGAAATGCAAATTAAAATAAGTTCCATTTTTCACCTGTAAAACTGGCAAAGATGCAAACAATTATATATTCAATAATTGGCAAAGGTGTGGTCAGAGTGGCCGCTGTCACCTGCCACTGGTGAAAGAGTAAATAAATATTCATGTACAATATATAAAGGTTATACTCTGCTCGTTAAACCAGTAATTCAATTCCTAGGAAAATATGCTAAGAAAATCACTGAAACTGCACAAATAAATTTATGTATAAAGACATTCATTGCAACATTACTTTTAATATTAAAAAATGGTAAACAACCTAAATGTCCAACAATAGAAGATTGGCTAAATAAATTATGGTATAGCCAAATGAAAAATATGTTAACATCATAGAAACTAAGCAAACTATATTGTTGAGTGGAGAAATTAAGAAACAAAAGTATGCACCAGAATGATCATAAATATTGTTTTGAATTGAAATAAAGTGGAAAGACTAAGTTTCTCTGATTAATTTTGAGTAGTGGAATTACAGGTAATTTTTATTTCCCTCTTTATCATTTCTGTCTATTTTCCAAATTTGCTACAAAGACTATTATAAATAAGAAATATACATATGTACATTTATGTTTAATTATATCTCTATATCTATGTATCTCTCTGCACATACGCATATGTTTAAGTTCTAATGCTGCTTTCCCTCCATCCTGAGAAATGAAGCTGCTCTCCAGATGAACCAGGTAAAGGAAACTCCACATAAGCATATGCCAGGTAAGGGAACTTCCCCGGTTCTCTCCCACACATGCCCATCTGAGACTCATCAACTTTGGAGGTCAGAGCTGGAAGAAACTTCAACAATAGATCAAGGGTTCTTGACCCCTCTTGACCTATGGACTCTTTGGCTGTAGGTGAAGTCTACAGGATCCCTTCCCAGAATAATCATTTTACATGCATGAAAGGAAACACAGGATTTCAAAAGAAACTGCATTCCTTGAACAGTAAGATTCTAGACCACGTTCCTCATATTTCACACAACCTGAGGCTACCTGAGAAGAAGACTCATGTGGGGTCAGACCTCGGGGTACAGACCCTGGCCTGTATCCAATACTCTGTGAGCTCCTCCCTCCAGCTGAATGATGTAAGCAATTCTGCTGCAGCTTTTCTGTCTTAAACCTACCTTTCTACCATGCCTAGAAAATGGCCCCTACATTCTCACAGCAAATTCACAAGGCCAACATCAATGTCTCCACTTCCAGCTGAGGAGACTGACAGAGGGAAGTACAGGTGGGCAGGATGACCCCACCTCTAATATCCCAGGAGCTCATGTGACCTGCTGGAGCTAATTGAAGCCCATTCAGGACTTCAGTGGAATGAACTGGGAAAGAGACACTTTCTTCCTGCTAGGGCTGCTTAGGGTAGAGGCTACCATGGGGATAAAGTCAACTCAGAAGAAAATGGAACTTAGGGAAGGTAAGAAGCTCTGAGAATGCAGGATGTTTGTGGGGCTTCTGATGTAGCTGAGCCTGAAGCTGGTCTTTGAGTTTTCAATTACATGAGCAAACACGTTACCTCTTCCTTTGTTTGTTTGTTTGTTTGTTTGTTTTAAGCCAGTATGACTTGGGTTCAGTTACCTACAGCCAAGTGTCCAGAGTAAGTTATGTATGGATTACCCATATTTTCGAGATGAGGAAAACTGAGGCAGCCCAGGAGAATTACATAACCAGCAAGTGGCCAAACAATGATCTGAATTCTACTCTTTCTCACCTCAAAACCTTAATCACAACTGCATCTGAGGCCATGTGAAGGTCAGATTCACTCCTCCTTGGAGGAGTCAGACCCTTTGGCCAGGAGGTCCACTCACTGTTCATGCATACCCTCTAGCTGTGGCTCAAAACAGGAAGTTCTGCAGCTCAAAGCCGTATGACCACCTACCAGAGCCACACTCCTGGGGGCTTGGTCCTCCTACATACCAATCTTCTCAGGTTGCCCATGTGCATTCTTCTCTTCCTAAACATGTAGATGTTCTTTCTCCTCTTACCTGCACAAATGGCATAGCTCATCCCAGGATCCCTACAGGCACCTTTGGGGAACAGGGCAACAGCTCAAAGCCCTCTCCCTACCTCCTGCTTACCCAGACCCCTCCCTGCCTTTGCGTAGCCCCAGCTCACCTGTAAATCAGTACCTCATCGTCAGAGCAGTTGTACTGCAGCTGATACATCTTCACCCGGGGTGCTGACTTGCTGACCGACCACTTCACCAGGGCCGAGGTAGTGGTCACATCGGACACAAGGACAGCCCGTTCTGGGGGGCTTTTGGGAGGCTCCCCACCCTCACTGCCTCCCCCTCCACGGCTGGTCTTGCTGGAGCCAGTGATGTCTGAGAGGCGGGACTTGGGGGGTGCTGTGCGGCTGGTGCTATTGCTGAGGTGTGGCAACTGGACAATAGAGACCTCCACAGTGGCCGTGGCCTCCCCAGCAGCATTGGCAGCAATGCAGGTGAAGGTACCACTGTCCTGAGATGTGGTGATGAGGATGTCCAGGGTGCCATTGTTGTACACGGCAGTCCTTGAAGAGTTCCCCACCAGGTGGTCATCTGGGGCCACCCAGTGGATGAGGGGGCTAGGGTCCCCAATGGCCTTGCACTTGAGTGTGGCTGCTTGGCCTTCCAGAACCAGCAGCTTGTGCGTGTGCTGGGTGATGAGAGGTGGCTCACACACAAACTCCTCCTCACGCACATGCCAGAAGTAACGGCCCTTGAGGCCCCCCGGGGAGCCACAGGTCTCCAGGTCATCATCCCTCTCAAGCCGCCGAAGCCAGAGAAGCTCACAGTTGCAGTGCAGTGGGTTCCCCCCAAAACTAAAGGACAAGGGTGGAGCAAAGGGCGTGGCAGTTAGAGCAGAGGCCTGGGAGCGGGCGAAGATGGGATCTGCGGGCAGCTTCTGCAGTCGGTTGGAGGTGAGGTCCAGGCGGGCCAGTTTCTGCAGGTCAGCAAAGGTGCCCTCAGCAATGTGGTCCAACAGGTTGTGGTCCAGGCTCAGCTGGTGCAGGTTGACCATGCGCCGCACAGAGCCCCAGGGAAGGCCATGCAGGTTGTTGTAGGAGAGGTCCAAATCCTCCAGAGTCAGCAGGAAATCCTCAAAGGCATCGTCGGCGATGCCACCCAGCTGGTTGTTGTTCACGATGAGATGCTGCAGGTTGACCAGGCCACGCAGGGTGTCCTCCCCGAGGCTAGGGAGCCGGTTGCTGTCAAGGTGCAGGGAGCGGAGGCTCTCGAGGTCCAGGAAGGAGAAGGGCTGGATGTGGCTGATGGTGTTCCTGGACAGGGTCAGGTCCACCAGCCCTGTCATGTTGGCAAAGTCCTGGCGGCCGATGTGGATGATGAAGTTGCCACCCAGACGCAGCTCCACCGTCCTCCGGTCAATGTCAGGGGGTACAAAGAGCAGCCCCTTGGATGGGCACAAGGTCCCCAGCGACTCAGACAGGTTCTGGCAGACACAGTACTTGGGGCAGGCGTCAACTACGGCAAACGCCATGCCAAATGCCAGCAGGCCACCAAGCAGGGTCTCCATGGTCTGGTCACTCAGGCTGTGGTGCCTGGAAGAAAGGGATACAAGGTCAGGGTCAGGAGGGGACTTCCTAACACCCCTGTCCAGAGCTTCCTCCCTCACACTAACAGATGCCTTGGGGAGCAGCCATGAATGTCATCTGCTCATTGCAAAGTGTAATCTCTTCTGCCAATCACTGTGACACAGGTCTGCTTTTTCTTTTTTCCTTTGCTCTTATCACTTTCTAACAGACTATTTAATTTATTTATTAGTTATTGTTATGGAATGTTTTCTCTCTCCCCACTGGAATGTCGGCTCCTGGAGAGCAGGCCCCTTTGCCTGGTTTGATGATTGCTGTATCCCGAGCATCTAGCGCAGTGCCTGAAACACAGGAGGTGCTCAGTACATGTATGCTGGGTAGATAGGTGGATGGATGGATGGATAATTCCATACCAGTGGTTCACTGATGATCATTGAACTTGAAAAGGGTGTTATGGCTATACTTTGAAGCAGTTTTTACCTTCTTAACTGGTTTAGACTTGGCATGAAATTGAATTGGACCAGTGTTCCTTAAGAACAAGGACGTGGACAAAGAGAGTAGTGGCCCTGAGAGACACCAAGGTTAGCGGGGAACTGGCTTTGGATAAATGCTTTGCCACTGAGAATCCATATAGCAGATACATCTTTGGGAGCTCAAGGAAGTAAAGAAGGTGTTGGGACATGAATTTCTTCTGAGCACTTAGCATATGCTGGGTTCTCTGCCTGGAATTTCAAATACATCGTCTCACCTGGGCTTCAGGAACACCCTCCACAAGGCAATGCTTATGTATGCACGTGTAGATAGGTGAGAACGTGTCCATGGCCTGTTAGCCTCCCCTAGGATTGTACTCGCAGTCACCTTCTCACCCAGACCCCACCCAGACTGTGCAGACCCCTCTTTTCTGCTTTGTGTGTTCTCTTTGAAATTTACCACTGTCTAACTTACTGCATATATTTCACCTACTTATCTTCCTTATTGTTTGTCTTTTTAAATTTAAAAAAAATATCTTTCAATTGGAGTTGACATACCCTATTATATTAGTTTCAGGTGTACAGCATAGTGATTTGGCATTTATATCCCTTAAGACGTGATCCCCCTGATGGGTCTAGAGCCCACCTGACACCATACATAGTTATTACAATATTATTGACCTTATTCTCTATGCTGTACTTTCCATCCTGTTGTTTGTCTTCTGCACTGGCAGTAAAGCTCCAAAAACTTGGGACATGTTTTCACTCCCCATTATATTCTCAAAGTCTAAAATCCCCCCTGACACACAGTGTTTTTGTATGAATGAATATCCAGAAAAGGCAGGAATGGGACTTTGGCTCAGGCCCTTGTGCCTCCAAATCTGACAGTTTTCTCACTATCTATGTTGTATTGACTGTGGCTCTATTTATGCACTGCTAAGAATTATATCAATTGAATTGAACTTTGGGAAAATCATGCACTTTGGTTGTGTGGCATCACGCAGACCAGCAGCTCTCAAATTGCCTTCTAGGAGTGCCTTTTACAGTTCTGCAAAAAAAAAGGCTTCTGAGGCCACTGAATTGGGGAAGCGCTGCCTATTCTCACTCACTCCTGCAAAAGCTCTATATGCATTAGCAAGTTCAGAAGGGCTAAGAAATTCTGCTGCAGTAGAGAAACTGGATTAATGTTTAATTCTTCCTTGCTCCCTTTTTCAGTTTTGGCTAAAGATACTCATTTTTCTGAGCAACAGCTATTAATATCTCGAGGACGTAGAGCTCTATAGCTCTCACTTTGAGGAGCATAGATGCAGACAAAACAACTAGCTAATAAAACAAAGATATATTGTAAATTTAAAAACCTATTCCAATCAGATGCTACTGTATTGTGAAGTTTTAAATTCCATTACTGTGTGTTTTTAAGGCTAAATCTCTCACCTACGAGCCCTCAGGGCTAGAGACTTACTGTGTATTTTATCTACAGAAAGTGTTGTTTCTGAGCAACACTATCCATATAATATGAGCCATAAATGTAATTTTAAATTTTCTACTGACCATATTTTTTAAAGGTAAAAAGAAACAGGTGAATCAATTTGGATAATATGTTTAATATAAGCTGCCATATCCAAAACATGATTTCAACATGTAATCAGCACAGTTATTAATGAGATGATTAACGTTCTTTTATTTGCACTAAGTCTTCAAGATCGGGTGTGTATTTACCACTGAGAGTGCATCTGAAGTGTTCACTAGCCATATGTGGCTGTTGGCTACACTACTGGACAGAGCTGTCAGAGCAGGTGTTGGCTAACTATAGCCTGAGAGCCAAATCCAGCCTGCCACCTGTTTTTATAAGTAAAGTTTTCCTAGAACATGGCCATGCTCATTCGTTTACATGTTGTCTATAGTTTTTTTTTTTCATGCAGAGTTGAGGAGTTCCAGCAAATACAATGTGACTAACGAAGCCTAACATATTAGCTATTTTACAGAAATGACTTTTACAGAAAAAGTTTGCTCACTGCTGTTCTATGAGATTTTTATTCTTTTCATCTTCTTCATTATGGTAATTTCCATTAAAAGTTTTTGCCAACATGCCTAATTCCACATAGTTATGCTCTGGGCTCCCAGGAGTGGCCACCCACCTTGCCAGTCCCTGCTCTCACCAGCCTTCTTCCTGAAGGGCACCAGCCTGCCCTGACCTGGGTGCCACCAAGCACATCCATGCCAGAGACATCCATATGTAGAAGCTTTCCAGCTGCCAGTGTTCCCATGCCCAGATGTATTCTGGGTCCACATTTAGCTGGGCCCTGATAAAACAAACGGGAATCTTTTCCACCTGCATTGACCCTTTTCTTTAGCACAAGAAAAGTCTTTGCAAGAGCTGGTCCAGCTCACTAGCGAGGTTTATCTCTTACTGCTCTGTCTTCTTTGGCTCGTCCTGCCTCATCTACACTCAGCCTCTTTCTTATCAGTCCATGCTTGGTCATCCTCCAGCACTTTGATGTGCTCTGCTTTCATCCTGGCTTCTCCACCACCTCCACTTCTGCCCAGTCAAGCTCCTGTTCTATCTCTGGGTCTCAGTTTAAATGCTACCTCCAGGAAGCTTCTCCAAAGCCTTCTCCGAAATGAGGCCCTCCTGCTATTTACTCCTTAGTCCCCTGTAGTTGCCTCACACATCAATCAATCATCACACTTTCAATTATAGTTTCTTAATTACTTTCTTAATTCCTTACCCATCTGTCTTCCTAGTCTTTAGATTCCAAAAATCAGGGAATTTACCTGTCTTGTCCACCTATCACCGTACCCCTAGTACCCAGCACTGCACCTGACTAATACACAGTAAGTACACAGTAAATATCAATTGAATGAATGAATAGTCCTGAGCAAAGTGAGTTTTTGGCATTGGCAGTGAGGAATCTGTTGGATAATTAGATGAGAATACCATCTTTACAAAGTGGCCTGGTCATAGCAGAAGCTTCAGAAGCATTGTCCACCAACCAATGGCTGCCCTTTCTAGCCTGACTCACCATGGCAGTAGAGTCAGGGAGGCCACATTTCTCTGGCTCCTCATCTGCTCAAGTAGAGATGAGTAGTATCTCTACAGCCACTGAGGACATAGGGACATGCACACCCAAGGGTGCCCCTGGCTATTTAAGCTGGAGGTGGCTATGTGCATGTGTGCTTGTATGTGTATGTGTATAGAGGAAGGTAGTGTTCTGAAAGATGCCCTACTACGCACTCTTGTCAGCCTGCCTCTGGCAGACAGCCACAGCAGCAGTGGTGGTGGTAACTGGGGAAGGCCCAGACATGTTGGGATGTATACCCTACACAGGGCCCGTTGTTTTCAATGGTTTTGTCCTTGTAAATCACACTAAACAAATCACATTTTAAAAAAAAGTTTGTGGAGGATTAGCAAACGTCTAATGAATTCAAATATGTGACATAAAAGAGCTGGGTAAATATGTTTTAAGTAATCAGCATGGAAGATTACTGACGGAGAAGAGACTATTGAATCTTAATTAACATTGTATTCTGAGAACTGTCACTTAAAATATTACTCTCACAGCCAAACAAAAAGCAACGTAAACCCTGAGTTGGGAAGGTGGGTGAAAAGACTGGGTCGATACTCCTAATTGGTACAAATGGTCAGCAAGGTCTCTCTTTTGAGCAGTAACTTAAACAAATACTGGGAAGAACAACCTAAGTCCCTGTAAGCATCGCCAATGGTTGTAGGTGCTGGAGGGAAGCAAGGAGGTGGAGACTGGGAGGAGAGGGCTGGCGTCTGGAACAAAGAACCAGATCAAAGTGGGCAGGGAAGGCCATGGGATTATTGGTGGTCAAAGCTGAGAGAAGTGCATGAGCGTCAGAAGCCAGGCTGAGAGTGGCAGCTTGTATCAAAAGTCAGAATTGCCCCTGGCTGGTGGTGTAGCTCAGTGGATTGAGCGTGGGCCTGCAAAACAAAGGGTCATGGTTCAATTCCCAGTCAGGGCACATGCCTGGGTTGCAGGCCAGTTGCCAGTAGGGGAGGCACAAGAGGCAACCATGCATTGATATTTCTCTCCTTCTCTCCTTCCCTTCCCCTCTAAAGATAAATTAAAAAAAAAAGTCAGAATTGGCCTTCAGAGAAGGAATCCATCTGCAGAGGAGCCGGAGTCTGGCTATGCAGAAAGTCCATGAGCCCTTACTGGGAGAGGGGATGGGACAGAAGGGCATTGCCAGGAGAGACAGAAAAAGAGGAGCTGGGAGAGAACGAAAATCACTCTCCCTGAACCGAACCGACAGTGCTGGGGAGAATCATTTCATCTCTGGAGTTGAACCAGGGTAGGAACAATGGTGTCTTTTCCCTCCCAATGGTGTTTCTCCATGCAGTCTTCCCAACACCTCCGCAAGGTGAGTGCTGCCACTAGGCCATAAGGTGCTCTTCTGCAAGGAGGAAAGGGGTGACTCCTGGGTGTTTGTAAGGTCTCTTAACTGAACAGCCTCTGCAGTGAGCAACCTGCCCTACCATACCCTGTGGTCCTGAGTATTTTATCCCCATTTTAACCACTGAAAGTGAGGTCCAAAAAGGTTGGAGCCTGCCCAAACTCTCCCAACTGCCGAGAGAACAGCAATTTGAACTGAAGATTGTTTGGCTTCTGGCTGTTCTCTTCCTCAGATAAGGCTCCCTCCCATCTCCACCCCACAAGCTTCCATGTGACTTGTGTACTCAGAGAAATCTGCTGCCTCCACTACGGGATTGCTTAGTAACCAGTGATGGCCTAGCTATTCAACTAAATTTGGGTGCTTGTGTTTCCTTTTTGAGGGTGGGCCTGGAAAGAACGCTGGTTTTCCCTGAAGCAGAGGCCTAATTGGCTCAGAAATATTCACTTGTCAGGCCCTGATGGTGGTGAGTCACACACACACACACAGGCACACAGGCACACACACAGGCACACATGTATGCACACACATGCACACACACTTAAATATACTGGCCATATATCGAGTTGTGAAAATAGGCTGATGGTTTGTAAGCAGAGTCAACAGATGGAATTTTATATTTAAAACAAAAGAAAAGAAAAGAAAGATGAGGACAGAAAGTGGAAAATGAAGAGACATGGTGGCAGAAAAAGAAAATTCCTATTTCACTTGAAGATGAGACCAGAGACTTTGCTCCCCCTCCCCCAAGCCCTGGGCCCTGCCTCCTGTCAGAAACTCCTCGAGCTATTCCAGACAGAAGAGGCAACATTTAGCAGATGGCTGGCAAGATATATGTGATATCTCTCCACCCTGATTTCCATTTAAAAGATACCTTAGCAACCAGCCGAGGAGCCACCCACCCCTGGAGCCTGTAAATCAAATAAGATGCCTGTCTCTGCTTCAGGTAAAAAGAAATGGCCCCTCAAGGGTGCTCCAGGCTGGGAAAATGTGAATTAATAAGAGAGGGAGGGGTTCGAATTTGCCAGGAGAGGCAGCACCTGCACCTTCTTGGCAGGCTTCCCCTCCCAGAGCACTTGCTGTTCCCCATTTATCACACCACTCAGGAGGGACTGGCTCTGGGGCAGGCAGGTGCTAAAATAAAACTGGACTTTCAGACTCTGGCTGTTGGGCTGCCTTTCTGGTCTAGGAGCTGCAGACCTGCCCTGCTGCATCTGCAGTACCTCTGCCTCCCAGACCCTCATGAAGTAACAGTCTGAGGCTTCTTCCACGGGTACCCAAAACATTAGAAACAGACAGCTGATTTCCCAAACAACACCCTTTCAAACACTGCCCTGTATAGGGATCCCTTGAGAACTGGGAGAAAGAGGTGAGAGGCCAAGCTCAGTATGTGTGTTGGGAGAGGGAGAAAGCACCTGATCTCAAACAGCTCCCAGTCAGACAGGGGAGGCATAACTTTTGACCTCAGAAGACTATTTTTGGGGGGCAGGGGGTGTAGGGTGTTGATCAACAGAAATTTATTTTCTCACAGTTCTAGAAGTTAGAAGTACTGGATCAAGGTGTCAGCCAGTTTGGTTTCTTCTCAGGCCTCCCTCCTCA
>PVKM010021021.1:0-22930 GCA_004027735.1 Carollia perspicillata
CTACTCAGACCACTGCATCCATTTGGAGCCTCAGGTCTATGGTCAATGTCTGATGTCTGTTAGGGTGACCGACAATGATGGACAGGAGGCCACAGAGAGCCCTGCGGTGCAGATGGCAATGTCTGAGAAAAACTGTGGCTTCAGAGCCCCTGATCCTGACCCCAGCTCTTCCAGTTGCAGGTGGTCCTCCAACAGAAAGGAGGAAGGGAGGGAGGACTGAAGACAGGCAAGGAGCCAACCACCTGCAAAGAGTAAGAAATTGATTCTAGAATTTAAAATGTCCCCAATTTGTAAAAGTCCCTTGCTCCTCCTACCAGGAGAAGCAAATGGCGATCTTAATTGAGAATAGGGAGGACACATTGCTGCCACGGTAATATTGCTATCATGGGCGAATTAGGTCACTGTTTGCAAGACTGCTAGAGAGTGCCACAGTCACATACTGGCTCCTGTCCTTGACCTCCCCGGTTAAGGAAGTACTGAGGCATCAGACAGGCCAGCAGGGTCTGCACCTTCCAGGCAGCTTTTTAAATCAGACCCTGGAAGGAAGAGGGGAGCCCACAGAGGATTGGGAGGCTGTCGGGAGATATCAGACAAGAGGGAGATGTGGATGACAGCCCCAACCCCAAGCTCGGGGGGTGAAAAGGCCCCGTCAGGCATCAGTTTATTAGAAGAAATAAAAGCTTTCTAAATTGCCAGGAACTGAGCAAGCTTTCTGGAGACACCTATGTATCAAAGAAAAACAATGTGAGAAAGTCCCTTTGTCTGGATGCAAAAAGCAATCTTACCACAATCTTCCTTTCTCCTCCCTACAAACCCTTCACCCGCCTTTCATTCCTTTTCCCCTTTCCAGGAGTGAAGGAGGCCCTTTTCCTAGCCACACATAGCAGGGCAGGGTGGGACACCTGGTGGGAAGTAGGGGAATTACACCCGAATTTGGTCTCAAGCATCAATATCCAGGTCTGAGACCTGTGGACCCTGAAATGTGAAGTAACAAAGCAAGCAGGTCCCTAGGGTATGTGGTATTGAAGTAAACTTTAAATATAGTAGCAATTGGGTCAACACGAACCTACATTTCTGCTATGTCCATCTGTATATGGGAAGAATTGGTGGCTAAGAATAAATATAAATAGAATCCATAGGTAAACAAATATACACTAAGATTTGCAACACGACTCCGTCATTATTTAAACTTAAAGTCATATTGAAAGTAGACACTGTTCCAGAGGACTCACCAAGCTGTAAAGGTGGAAGACATTTCCCCCCAAAATAATCCATGGAAGAAAACCTCTCACCTAGAAACATAATCAAACTTTGACTGCTCGAGGCTCATACTGATTGCTTATTTGCAGCCGTGTACACTACTGGCAGCAGCCTGAAGTATTGGAGTCAGGGTATAAAGTAGTTAAGAAAGGTCAAATTAGATCTGGTGCCAATTTGATCCGGCCAGGGGACTTTGGGCCAGCCACTTAACCTCTCTAAGACCCAATTTCCTTATCTGTCAAGTGGAAATAATGATAATAATGACAAGTAATTACTAAGGACCAGATACTGCAGGTTTGTGGATATTAAGTCATTTAATGTTCCCATTCACCTTATAAGGTATGATTGATATTCCAGTTTCATGGGTGATACAACTGAAACAAAGAGAGGGTAAGGGACTTGCCCAAGGTCACACAGTGGGTAGCAGAGATGAGATCCAAATCCAGGCTCTCCAGTGGGAGTTTGCACACAGGGCGCTGTTACTTTATCTTAACTTTTAATGTTGGTGTGAGGATTAGATAAGATAATGCATGCAAAGGGCTTAGCGAGTGCTTAGTAGACAGTAAGTACTCAAAAAATTATTTATCATTGCAACCTTGGTATCAAGAAAAGTATCTTTGAGAAGCCCGTCTAGTGTCCATCGACCAGAAATTAGTAACCGTACGCACCTCTTTGGCAGCCAGCGACTCAGTGTTAAATTTATTGTGCAATTTGATCACAACTACGATGAATCTTAGCTTTAAAATAATTCTCTCCTCTTCACATCACCTTCATTTTAGGTGAGTTTTTATTTTTGTCATACCCTGGGAGCCTTGAGGAATTTGTTAAGTAGGCACGGCATAAATCAGAAATAACCATTTTTCCAGGATAAGTGTCATTTCAAATTTTACTCTATTTTTCTGAGGACAGATGGAAAGAACTTGTGAAAAAGAAACTGGTGTGGAGTTTTAAAAAAATAAAAATAATAACCACTTTGGAGCTCCCCCAAAAGTGGAACAATCAAGAGAAATAAATCAAGAAATAGCAAACAGGAGGCTGCTCCCAGCACCCAAAGCCGACGTTTGATGTGTGAGGAGCCGCTTGGTGCTGAAGCCAGGCTGTGCTGGTCCCCTTAAAGAGCTCGCCAAAGCTGGAACAGCTCTGACACCAGGCGTGTCGGCCCCCTGGAGCTCAGTGCCCAAGGGCTTTCAAAGATCAGAGTGGGCAGTTAGACCACTGGGACCCTCAACCCCTGGCTCTCAGCCGACCCCTCCCTCCTAGAGCATCCAGCTGATGGAAAGTATGAGGGCTGTGGCTGGAGACGGCTCACTGGGCAGTGGCTGGCACCAGGGAGCTCATCCCCCCAAGCTGGACACAAGGCAAGACTAAAAATGTTAACAGAATGAGGTCCTTTTGTCTCATTACCTTACCCTGTGACCATCTGCCTTCAATGAAGAAAGGGAGCCTGGGACAAAGAGGGTGTCCATTTTAATAACATAACCATGTCAATCTCCTTTCATTGCTATACTATTATGGCACATCGCAGTATAATCCGTCTGGTAGTGGCCTCACCTCCAAAGCCCACCTCACTCCCCTTTGCCCTCCAGAAGATCTGGCCTTTACCTCAGTTTCTTTATCTACCGCGATTAGGTCCAGACTCCTCACTTTCTCCCATACCAGTAAAAAGAACAACTACGCTACACCCCCTAAGGGAGCTCTATTAAACAGTTCTTGCCATTTGAAGGATAGCTGTAAATGTTCCTATAGATTAATAAACCAGCAGGGCTTCTTTAACTTTAATGTGCATACAAGTCACCTGGGAATCTTATAAAAATGATTCAGCAGATATGGGGTGGGGCCCGAGATTCTGCAGTGTTAACAAGGTCCCAAATGATGCCTGTGTGGGGCAGGGACCACACTTTGAATAGCAAAGAACTAGAGCAGTCAAGATTCAAAGCCCAGTTTCCCCTACACTGCTCCACTCAGTCCAACAGAAGGCCAGGCTGACCCACGTCTCAGCTTGGCTTTGCTCTGTTTCTTCTGGCTTTTCTTCCAAGTCACTGGTGTCTCAGCCACTCTGGGGAGACATGAGAGGCCCCAAGGGCAGGAGGGTGGTTTGGGGTTGCCACAGCAGCCTAGGCTCTGACATGTGATGAGAAAGTTGTGTTCTTTTCTGGTCTCTTCTAGACATGAAAATGGCCCAGATGATCCCTACTCATAGAAGCCACAACAGCTGATAATAGTCATGGAAACCCCGTGGCCTAAAATATAAGGTAGGTTATTTAGAAATAAACTCTTTGTGACCAAGAGGCTAACATGAAGCAACTTCGAGTATCTTGGCTAGTGATCACCAATCTGGAGCAAGTAACCACAAGTAAACTTTGGCTGCCAGAAAACTCAAAACTAAATTTAGTAAGCAATTTTCAAGATGAAGAAACAGAGAAAGAAGTCAAGCAATTTACCAAAGATAAAGATTCGGGGCCAGCCTTTGAATTGACCTTTCTCTTCTGCCTCTTAGTGTAGTGCTATTTCCACAAACCACTCAATGCTGTACTTGGAACCTTCTGCTCTCTTGCTGACTTACCAGTAGCCTTGTTAACACCCTGAAACTGAAGGCCTCAATTTATTTTTTGGTAAAATGGAAACTGTAGAATTGATTACAATTTTAAAATTTGATATTCAACCTAACATATATTGATAAAAGTATACTCAGAATGTTGAGCTACTTTGTGTTCTGCAGAAATGAATACTGCTGATAAATGACTGTTCCAAGCAGTAACATGTTGGATCTTGAATTCAGTAGCTGGGTGGAAAAAACTCAAGTTGAGGCATGACACATGTAGATTCAAATCCATTCAGCCTGTGCCTTCAAATTCAGTACAATGGTAAACCTATTTGTGCTTCAGTTTACAAAGAGTTACAAAGTAAATCATAGTCCCTACCTCTCAAGGTCATTGTAGGTGCAAGAAGTTCTCAGTGAATGATAAACAGGAACATGAGTATTTTTTTGTGCAACTCAATGGGTGCAGGACATACAGAAAATGAAAGGCAACAGGACCAGCAGAGCTGAAGCAAGACTGTAAGGTCTCAGCCCTGAGGAGATTACAAGACACAAAAGGACCAGAGGCTTCAGCAAAGTAGGATCTAAAACCCAATGAGCAGGCAGAACCAAAGGGCAGGGTAAGCAAACCATCCATGGGTCCAAATGGATGTTGGAAGTAGACAAAGGCATAGGAAAGACAAATTGTGACCAATAATTAGAATAAAATAGTGGTTCAGCAGACCAAATGCACACAAGGTAAGGGTTCAAGGGGATGCATTTCCCAGAGTCAAGGTCAGGCAGTAACTTGGAAAACCAGGCAGGTTGGTGGGCAAGAAAGGTACCCACTACAAGAAGCAAGCAACAGGAGGCTAGGAGTGGACACCACTAGAGGCAAGTGTCTGGCTCAGGGAAGAGCTCCTCAAGCCCTCCTGTCCGGGCAAGGACAGCTCAGCCTGCAAATACAGGCCACAAAGCAACAGCATCTGGCTGGATTGTAAAGAGAATAACAGAGCAGCAACTGACAGCAAGTTCTGACACAGCACCATTTACATATTCCTGACCCACATTCATTTTGTCAAAAGATGCTTTTAGAAATTGAGTCTTTATTGAGAAGATATGCACCTAACTCTGATTTAAACAGGCAACATAGCTGCATGCAAAATAGGAGGTGAGAGAGTACCTGTTTTATACCTCACTCTGTCTCTGGAAGCAAAGTGCTCTATTTTGTATTCATATTCTGTGTTCCGATAAACTGTCAGATCCCTCTGCCAGATTTTTATGGATAATTAGAAGGTTGCAAGAAGCAGATGTTATGAAACTATCTGTGACTAGTCCTTAATGGTGGATGACAAGAACTCAGCACCATTTCTTAATTATACAAGACATAGAAAGAGGTGTAAAAAAAATAGAGAGAGAGCTTGTCAAAGCCTGACAAGGTATCAAACGGTTAATCACCCACATTGAACCTGAACAGTTCTTTTCTGTGTAATTCAGAATGTAGGCCTCACCTCCCTTTAGCTGAATAATTTTATGAGCTGTGTATTCTCCTATGTTGCTTCATCTCAGGTTTTAATAACTAAAATACGAGCTTCTGCATAATGTAGGTGTTTTTCTGGTTAAAACTGCCCAACAAGAAATCTTGCATTTTAGTAACTATCAACACAGTTTTGCTACATCAAACCCTATGCAACAAGATAAAAGGAAGATACAGTGCTTGGGAAAACTGGACTCTTGTCTTATAAATATGATAGCACAACTGCCATTTTTTGACATCTTGCTCTGTGGTGGGGGACGGATAAGCTTCTCACCATGCATCATCGTATACAATCCTCACAACAGCTCTGGGTAAGTGGGCCTTGTTAACACACTGCCGCCAGAAGAGGAAACTGGTAATGAAAACAACGACAGAAACAAAAACAACCACAGCTACCACTACTGGCAGTCACCTCGGACTTACTAGGTCCCCACATTCTACAGTGATATTTCACCTCATTTGATAGGGCTAGTGCCATACTTATTTTTATTTCCATTTAATAGAGGAGGAAACTAAGTTTCCTAGAGATTGAATAACATGCCCAAGTGATTATAAGTGTCAATACAGGATTCCAACCCCAGTCTTACTGACTCTAAATATTGTATATTTAATCCATGGGCTGTATGACCTCTCTTTGGCTGGGTAATTGTCATGGGCTGAGCTGTGTCCCCCAAAATTCACGTGTTGAAGTCGTAACCCCCGGTACCTCAGAATGTGACTGCATTTGGAGATAGACCTTTAAGGAGATAATTAAGATAAAATGTTGTCATATGGGTGGGCCCTAATCCAATATGTCTATGACAAGAGGGGATTAGCACAAAAATAGGCACAGATGAAAAGTTATGTGAAGACACAGGGAGGCGGCCGTCTTCAAGCCGAGGGGCGAGGCCTTGAAGAAACCTACCCTGCTAATAACCTGCTCTTGGACATCTAGCCTTCGGTAGCATAAGAAAATAAATTTCTGATGTTTAGGCCCCTCAATCTGTAGTGCTTTGTTATGGAAGCCCTAGCAAACAAACAGTGTTCTCATTTAAATTCCTAACTTCAGTATGTCTCAGTTTCTTAAACTAGATGTCAAGGGCCCTTGCTAAGGGTAGTACTCCACATGTGCTGTCTCTTTAATATTCTTCACCCTGCTGGACAATTTTAATGGGTGCTTTTTTCCCATGGCCCAACAGGCTATCTGTACTCCTCTTCAGTCTCTCTGACTCTTTCCACACTTTCCTTTTGTCCTTCCCTGAGCCACCGACAAAGTGAAAGGCCCAGGTCAGGAACATTGGGGACCGACCGTGGATTGGATAAGAGGGGTGAGGGCCAGACAGAGATGCAAGCCCAGTGGGAAACTATGGGGCAGAGCCTCTCCTCTTACCCTCAACACACCTTCTCAACCATCTATTATAAATCTGTATATGTTCATATACTTATTTGTAAATATATGTCAAACATTATTTATGAATTACAGTGTACCAGGCTTTATGCATGGTGCTGAAATATTATGCTTAAGAGAAAAACAGAGTCCCTACTCCCACTAATATACAGTAAAAGGGGGAAATTAAGATATTC
The DNA here is from genome assembly GCA_004027735.1 of Carollia perspicillata. Taxonomy (NCBI): domain Eukaryota; kingdom Metazoa; phylum Chordata; class Mammalia; order Chiroptera; family Phyllostomidae; genus Carollia; species Carollia perspicillata. Next base: position 6,879 of record PVKM010021021.1, read on the forward strand.
AGAAAATAATTACATTCTTTATTGAGTATGTAATTTGTCAGATGACAAAACTAAAACAATTCAGTAATGAGTTTGATGCCCTTTATTCACATGCAAACAATCAGTGGATTGGGGGAGTAGAGCGCTTCCCCAGCCCTGGACCAGTCTTCCCCAGGGACTTCGTTCAGGCAAGAGTGAGTTGTACGGAGCACTGGAAGAGGCAACGTGGAAACGGGGCATGGCTGTCTAGGAGGTTGGGATGCCCTGTGTGGCCAGGGTGAGCTAAGTTCCAGCTGAGCTGGGGGACTGTGACTGGTGCTCGGCCTCCCTGATAGGAAGACGTTTCCCTGAAGTGCGGGCTGACGTAGGTCTAGATCTGTGCCATGGCGGAGCCCCTGCTGTGGCCTCCATTTTGTACATACTGACAGGTGAATTAACTTTATTAACTTTAAAACAAAAATAGATGCTCTGATGGGAAGGAACAGAGGTCATTAGACTTACCATAGAGCCCTTTATTCCCCTGAATCAGAAATGAGGCAAAGAAAATGCAAATACTTCAGGCAGAAACAGCATACTGACTTAAAGTCACACAAACTATAAATCAGTCCTTTTCCTAGAGCTAAGTTTTGTGAAGAGGCTAAAATAGCAGAGGTAATGGGGTGCTGGCAATGGGGGGAACCACAGGGAAGAGATGCTAGAATGCCTCGCAGCTTCACCTGGGGCTGAGCACCCCGTCTCACGGACTCCTATAGCATTTACCACGTTTCTACTGAGAAAAGGAGAGAACCTGAGATCACCAGGCGCTATAGAAAGAGGGGAAAAGTAACTTTTAAATGAAAAGGTTCCTCCTGTGATGTCAGGAAGCTTTCTCTTAAGTTAAATAAAGAAGTACACGCCCAAGAATAATTAGACAATGATGACAACTCTATTCAGACTACCTGTCTTTGTTTTCACAGCAGTGGAATCCAAATGCATGTCTCCATCAAACACGGACTGAGAGGCTACAATGAGCCAGGCATGGTGTTAGGCCGGAGGGCTGGAAAGAGGAAAATGATGTGGTCCTGTCCTCATAATCCAGGAGTTCCCTGTGGAGAAAGAAGTTCAGATGCATACACAGATCACTACACAACAATGCAATAAAGGCAACCATAGGGGTACAGAACATTAGAGAGAAGGGACTTGGAGCCCATAGTATAAAGAGGGATTAGAATGAAGAAAGGTTAATCGGGAAGCCTCTAGGGTGATGGCATTATGAGCAAGGCCCAAAAACAGGGTTAGCCACACAATAAATTCTGATGTTGAAGAAAAGTTGATTTGCCTATCAACTGTATAGGAAGCAAAGAATGTGGAGTGGTGGAGAGGAGAGTTCCAATTATAGTAATAGTGGTGAGATTTGCAAGATCGGTGTTGCAGAAGGGTGTCCCAACAAACAGACTGCGAAACATACAGGCCATTTAGAAATGGCTCTGAAATGCAGAAGAGAGGACAAAAACAAAATTGGGCAGGAGATGTTGAGGCACGATGCAGGCCCAACAAAAAGCATCACAGAAAGTTCTGCAGCTGGCTAGTCTTTCAGAGTTATCCTGACTTGAGATGAGTGGTCTGAGCCTTCATGGTCTCATGATGATAAGTCACTGCATATGGGATCCCCCCAGAAGGAGGCATGACCTTGGAGGAGGCAGGCGTCCCTAGCTGGTAACATCCCCCAGAGGAGCTGACAGCTGAGGGCTGTATCCGGCAGCTGGAGGAACAAACTCTGTTCTGAAAGAGGGTCATGGCAGCGTGTCCTGGCATCTCCAGAGCCCACCTCGCATGCTCCTTGGATCCATTTCTTCACATAAGTTCTAGGAGAAGTTCCTCTAGGATTCTAGTGAGAAACTCTTTGGGGGAAACTTGGAAGAAGAAAACTAGTGGAAGGAATGGCTCAGGCCCCACCCCTGCCGTTGGCCTTGGAACTACTGCTGATAACCTTTATGTGTCTCCTCCTTTGCTGCCCACTACACCCTCCCTCACGTTCACCGTGAACCTCTGCTGCTCTTGAAGGCCTACATGGTGGCATGACTCAGACCCTTATTTCTTGGGGTCTGAGCTCTGGGTCACCAGTCCCCCCTCACACCAGGCTTGCTGCACTTGCCCATTTCCTATTGTGAGATTAGCTAAACTACTCCATAGAACTCCGCCTTAGCTTTCATTTTCTTTAGCCAAGTAGCCTGCAGGCACCTTGAACAGACACTAGCCCTCTCATGCCAATGCACACAGCAGCCCGCAGAGTCACAGGCAAGTGTAAGTCCCTAATATTGTAATATTTCCATGACTTCTCCAACAGAGTTTCCTCTGCCTTCCAGCACTTCTGCGTTATGCACGCCTTAAGTAAGACTCCCACGGGGCTTACCAAAACCCCACTCTTTTTGTTTCAATCGACCAATCTGGCCCTAGTCTGGGAAACCCAAAGCACTCTACCCATAAACCTTAATAAAGTCCTGTGCCTAGGTCCTGCCTCTGTTTCTGTCTGCACCCTGCCTTGGCCACTTTGCATCCCCCCTGAGGTATGCTGTGTACTTTTCCAGGACCTGTGGGAAATAAATTTCTCTATTTTAATGTCTCTTGTGGTCTGCTGTTGAACTGTGATTCACCATCTGTCACCCTGTGCTTCATTTAACAAGAGCATGGCACCTACTGAAAGTGGTTAAGAAAGTACCAAGAGATGCCCAAGTGGGTCACGCAAATGCAAAACATTTCTGCCTGCCTCCAGTGAATAATGACCCCTTACCTCCCCCAACCAAAATAGGGACTCCTCTCTTTCCCTGCTGGTCCCCTGGCACAAGGGGCCCAAGAAACCATGGAAGAAAGAGTTCCTAGTTCAATGGGATTTCAGCAGGATATCCCCTTTTGAAAAACAGTGTCTCCACACATGTAGAACCCAAAGTTGTAGGGGTGAGAAGCACATGTTCTCCAAGTGGCCCATGGAATATGAGTCTATTCCTGCTCAAATGCAGCCACCTTGCCACCAAGTAGCCAGTTGGTTTCTTTGAGGGATGATGTTCAGTTGCAAAACCAGCATTGTTCTCTGCTGCTGGCAGGTAAGTCATTTAACAGTGATGACAGATAAATCGGCTTGGGAGTTCACGCTGCTTCGCTCATGTATACCTGCATCCCTGCCAGCATGGCTCGTATATTCATCGGCCCAAGGTGCCAACACAGTGGTGGCCAGAGACACAGATCCTGGCCAGGTTTCCTGTGTGCCCAGTTCTACAGTGTCTACTCCATGGTAGAGCGTTCTCTGATAGACATAAACATGTGGCGTGAAGAGCTTTGCACTTCAGGTCCACTTCCATATATCCATCCTCATGTCTCCAGTCATACCTGTTATCCCCAGTCTTCCCATCTTCCCAGGCTCCTCATTAGCCAGCCAACCCACAAGTCCATAAATATTCCAACCTTGGGCCATTTGTTTTTACACATAAGGCAGAGGACTAGGAGGACTTGCTCCATTCTTCCCACCACAAAGCTTTTCCCTCATCACTGTCTTTCAAACCCACCCCTGAGTGGAGTTGTAGTTCAACTACAAAACACACCTACAGACAAAGTCAACCCATCTACGAACCAAAATGGGGCTTCTTCCTCCTTCATCAGCTGGTCATTAGGGATCCCAGTTTGGCCACGCATGTGAGCTGAGGGCAAGATTCCGGTGAAACAGTGGCAGAGCTCATGGGGTCTGGGCCACTTGATTGTGCAACTTGCTTGTGCCCTCTGGTCCCACTTGTGCTCAATCTGGGTGTATAATTTTCATCACAGGAAAGCTGGGCTCTCCTGACATTATGCTTTGGTGAACCTGGTCAAAGCTGGCCCGTGATGGGCAATTCCAGGTGCATGATCATTTCTCCTGGGGACCAGCACTGCTCCATGAGCAGTTTCTCAAAAGGTGTGTGGTTCTATGCTGCACATGGTGTGGCTTTGTCCTCGAATCCCAGGTGCTTATATTAGATTCTCTCACTGGACTTTCCAAAACCTCTCCAGTGCATTTTTTACCGTCATTGATTCTTCTCAGTCCCACTCAAAGCTGACTGTCACTCATGTGATCTGGTACGTGGGTTGTACAGTATTTCCAAGTGTGGAATACCTGCCTTCAAATCCAGGATGGAAGGCACAAGACACAATACATTATCTTTTGCTTCAGAGGGGATATCCCAACATGCTCTAACCCATCAACTCCAGGACAGTAGACACATTGCCTTCTCCACCTAACCATTCTGCTGCTGGTTAGACTTCATACCCCAGGATCAGGTCTTTTTCTCTCTAGCAATGGCCCCATAAACCTTCTTTTAAAAAAGCTTTCAGCCATGAAGGCAATAAAGCCATGTCTTACAGAAAACACACACACACACACACACACACACACACACACACACACTCATACAGGCCCTCATACTACTGTCCTCCTATGGCTGTATCTTCAAACCACAAAGGCATGGCCTGTATGGAAGATGTGGTCTTCTACTGCCTTCATTGCCCTCTCAGGTCCTGGAGTCAGGTTGGATGGTAACAGAGGGGTCTGGATCCTCTCCCTCCTCTCACACCCCTTTGTACCCTACACTATAAGTACAATAAGATATTTTGAGTGACAGAGAGACCATGCTCACATAAAGTTTATTACAATATATGATTACAATTGTTCTCTTTTATTATTGTTGTTATTAATCTCTTATTATGCCTAATTTTTAAATGAAACTTCACTATAGGTATGTATGTATAAGAAAAATAGTAGAGTTTGGTACCCTCTGTGATTTTAGGTGTCTACTGAAGAAACGAATCCTCTGTAGATAAAGGGGGACTACTGGGTTATGCGAGGGTAACAACGGACTTTTCCTTTTTAAGTTACCAACACTTCCTGCTCCTAACCTTAATGTCAAGCTTTGAGAGACAGAGCAGCTAAAAGTTACTCACAGCGAATGGCCACTGATGAGTCAGAAACCCTTAAAAGCTGTAATCAGGGGCTAGAGTGATGCATACAGTTCCAAGGGTAGGCAACCACCCCCTTCCTGCAGCACCTGGCTTCTCATTAATTTACCTGTGACATGTTGCTACACTTAATTGCATTTGACAATTAGTAACATTTCAACACCTCTTTTAATGGAACAATTAAGGGAGTGCTTGTCTTGGTTGCAAGAAAATATATGAGCTGATTTTTCAGAGGAAAAGAAAAAAGACCAAATGTAAAGCCCCAGTGGTAATTCAGTTATAGACAGCTTCGAGGTCAGCCCTTTCTCTTTTGCATTTTGCAAGAATTATGTGTCAGCATGCCTTTTCGTGTTTATTTGTTTGTTTGTTGCTTGGTTTCCCTGAATGAGCATTTCTCCACCAGACAGCTCCAGGCTGTTCATGCAGCCATGTGATATTAATTACAAGAAAGAATGGATGCTAAGCAGTTGCTGTTACTCATTTCTCACTCGTGTTGTTGCATTGATTGCTTGGGAAAGCAGATGCCCCATAGGCACTTCTTCCCACAATCAATGAAGGCTCCTGGGAATGCTGGAAAGAGTCTTGGAGCTTTTGTCCTTGTGTTCAGGTCCTTCCAAGTAATAGACCAGTGGGGAAATGTGGGCCCTAGGGATTTCCAAAAAAACTTAGGTACCTGCTCTTTCTATTATCCACTCCCACATTAGTAACCGAGAGAAATCTTGCTGCTCTGTTATTACAAACCTTACCTTACAGCAATAGTTTACAAAGCTTTGGACTCCCAAATTATACAATAATTTTCACGGTAGACAAAGCTTCAAGGTCTGTGTGCTTGAAGACTCCTCTACAAGAGCTGTGAGGGGCACACAATTAAACATGTCATTTGCAAAGGGTTTGTTTATTTCCTTTTCCAAAGCAATCACTAGGCAGAGCAGATGGCCAAGGCTATTGAAGTGATGTCTGTGTTAGAAAAAGTCTCAAGAATCTGACCGTCATCCAGGTTGAGGCTTCCGCTGTTGCCCAATGCTCACTAAACTCACGGCAGATTCCGCCTCCCCAGCCCACTGCCGCCCCTGCTCTAGATGAGTGGATACCTGCTGCCCCTGACAGTGATCCTGCTCCCACCACTGTGTGCCCCTGACTGCAATACCCTCCTTCTCTGCTTCTCCCAAATTCTCCATTCCTCAAAATACAGCTCATGTATCTTCATGAAGCTTCCTCTGACTCCATCACCCATTCTCTCAGACCCCTTACCACACTTGGGTGCTTCTTGTATTATTCATCATCTGTGGCTTGGGTTTATGAGAAGTTGGAACATTTGATTGTGGCTGAGTAGATTGTAAATTCCCCTGAATCCAAGAATCACATGTTATTGTTCTTTAAATAATTCATAAACTCTAGTACAGTGCATGCTTATTTATATTATCAATAATATAATAATTACAACTGTCGTGTATCCTTCAGTGTTTTTTCCAATTAAACTGTATTGAATACTCAGATATTGAGTCTGAATTTTTAAAAAGTACTTTGGTTTGACAGACAGTTGCCTTTTTTTTTTACCGCATTCTATCCCCAAAAGAGTGCCTATACAGATGAAAGGCTGAGAGGGGGAGGGAAGCACTTCTGCTCTTCCAGTTGCAATTTAAATGCTCCCCAATCAGCTTGGGTTGGAGCATAATCCATTCCAGAGTAGCTGGACATTTGTAATCCAAGCCATGTCGTGATGTGCCCCAAGGGAGAGATGCAATCAGAGGAGCAATAATGACTTTCTGTGAGCTTGGGATGAACAGCCTCATCTCTTGGGTCACTAGGGCAACCATCTTCTGAAATCTACCACAGATTCATCACATCCTTTCTCTTCTTTTCCACACTGACACGTTCCTTCTTCCCTTGTCCCACATACATCAGTATGCACCCAAGGGGCCCTGATCTCAGGATCTAAACAGAACTTTCATAGGCACTATCCCTGTTCTGGGGCAGTGGGGAAGGAGGTCACTGGTCCCAAAAGACGGACTTAGTTTCTCCTCGCACTCAACACTTGCACCTCCCCCCGTTCTCTCTCTCTCTCTTTCATGCATGCACACACACGCATGCACGGCTAACTGCACACACTAATGCCACATCTTGCTAATTGTGTTACCCTTGCTAGTTATTATTAAGGTCTTGCTTTCAGAACAGAGAGAGAACCAACCACATAATGATCAAGGAGACAAATGGGGCATATCACTGCAGCGACCGACTGTGCAACGGTAATGAGTTACATAAATCAAAAGTTCAGTAATTTACCTATCAGATTGAACAGTGAATAGGGATTTTCAGTTACTGTGATTGTTTTGTGATAGATTTTTTTAATAACTCTCATATGTAGATTTTTCTGGAAAGTAGAGATTTGTTTTCTAAAGGGAGGTAGCACAGTGCTATGCAAAGAACATGGCAGGACGCAGCAAGACACCCTCGAGTTAATGTTAGCTCTCATCTTGGGTAAAGGACCAGCTCTCTTCTCTGCCCTTCAAATGCTTCTGTCAGATAACAGTGTCTTTGCATTATTTAAGGGTTACTTTCTCTCTGAGAATCTGTTACCAATACTCCTACAAAATGCAACAGGACTCCTCCTGACTTCCACTTCACAGAGAGAAGTGAGCAGCTGCTCTAATGAAAGTCAGAAAGTCCTTCACCAGCTAGAGGATGGTGAGTTTCTTCACTCTGTGACCACGGCCTCACTCCCCAGGCCTGACACCAAATCGAGGGATGGAATAACCTTCTTCCTCGCTTATACTTGGTGAAACAGTTGTCCATGCACGTAACTGGGTGGTGTCATCGCAGTCATTTCCCCTGAGTTAGAGTGTTTGCAGTGTGAAAGCATTTTGTTTACTGGTAATTTGTGAGTCAATACTTGGGAACTTTGGGGAATAGGTTATTTTTTGGACCCATGGGATTAACAATTCATTTTTTTTCCAATTTCCCAAAGGAATGAACTTCAGGAAGTACTATTGTCCCTTGAGTCAGACCCATACTCAAGGAGCAAGTTTCATTGAGACTGACATTTTCAGTGGGCACATGGGCACAGGGTTCCTTTGAAGGGCTGTGAATAGGAGTGTGTGTATATATGTATGTGTGTGTGCGCACAAATGCGCACATGTGTCCCTGTACATGTGTGTATTTCTGTGTGTCCATGCATGTTTCCCTGTGTCCCTGCACATGCGTGTTCATGTGGGTGCCTGTGTGTGTGTCTGTGGGTGTGTGTGAATGTGTGTGCATTTCTATGTGTGCACATGTGTATGTTGAGTCCCTGGATAAATTGATGGCTGCATTGATAACATAAAAGGTAAAGATGCTAAAATATTACCCCTTCCCCAAACCACTGGCCTCTGCTTCCCTCTCCAACAAAGATCCCTTCACTTCAGACCCAGGGAGAAAATAATCTTCGCCTGGAAGGAAATCCACCAAGCATGAAGCAGGTTGGCACTGGCTCCTTCAGAAAAGAACAAATAAACAAACAAATGGGAGCTTGGAAGAAGGAGATGGTTTACGAATAAAACAATGTTTTATTACATTGCTATTACACTTCAATTGAACAATACTTGGGCTACATAGGCACAGGCATATTCCTGAAACTAATTGGTTTTCCACATCTGCCTTGCTTCCTAATTGGACTAATTACTGCACTGTAGGATCATGTTCATCATGCTATAGAAAGCAAAAAACCTTGATTTACAGTGAGAGGAGCAGCAATTAAAGGGAATTAATTCATAAAGCAACATCTAAATAAATCATATTAGGAGAACACAGCAATGTAATTATTGTGACTGGTGGGTCTCTGGTGGGAAAACATCAAACTTAAACCTCAAACCAAGCTGCTAAATCCCCCCCACATCAGTGTAGCATCTCCAATTTTACCAGACATGTACTACCTATCCTTTAAGGTCTAATTGAGGTGTTGTGTCAAAAACAATATGGCCCTACACTTCTCCTCTGCAGAGGCAGAGGAAAAGCATCGAGTTCTCGCTATCTTGTTTTTGTCCTTTGTCAGAATTAAATATGAGCTCAGCACCACGTGGATAATGCATTATGGCTGCAGTTTCGAAACGGGAGCCTTTGCGAACTTAAGTGTCATCATGCATCTTCTCTTGACATCCAGTGGTATTTTGGGGTTGTAGCTAAGAGAGCTGATTAGTGAGAATAGCATGTTAAGTGCTGGGGTTTCAATAATTCATCTGCCCTCATTATGAAATCACAGGCTGAGGTCCTGCTTGGCCCTCGTGGGTCTCATGGCCCCTCTGTGTTCACTGCAGCTCCCTGCTGTTGAGAGTGAAGAACCTCTTCGTTCCTCTTTGTTGCTTTTGCTTTCTGTTTGTCTGTTTGTTTTCTTCGTACTGGTATTCATAACCTGGGAAGAACTTGTGAACAGATTCCGAAGCCCATCCTTTGCCCCTCGGTTTCCCCATTCATAAAACCCAATGATGTTTGTTTCTTTACTGAGATGCACCCCTGCCAGATGCTCTAAAATGGGTTTTCCTACTTTTTCACATCAAGACACACGTAGAAAGTCATGTTTTTACATTGCACTGGGGTCATCAGAAGGAGCTTTTAGTTGGCCAAAGGCCATTGGGTTCCTGGATCCAGGCTCCGGCCATCCTGGTGCTTATCTGCCTATCTGTTGTCTTGTTAGCTAAGGGGATCAATTACGTGGCACCTCTCTAGCCCATTGGTGCTGTGGACACCCACTGGGGAGCCTTCCCCCAGAGAAACTACACTGTCTTCTTCAAAGAAGCTTCCAGCACTCTCACTGGCCTGGAGCAGCCCTTCCTTCCCTTCACAGTACAGCAGGTCATTCCTCTCGGCAGGTAGCCCCAAGCTCACCGATCACTAGGCAAGCCTTTGCTCACTCCTGTCTGCCAGTAAAGAAGTGGGGACCACTTAGCAGAAAATGTGGTCGGAAAATAATCTCCAAAGTAACCATGCACAGTGAAAGGCCTCTGAACTCCCCTCAGCAGGGAGACTTAGTCCCTGCATATTAAATCAAGAAGAGTTTAGCAGAGGTCAGAACATGGCTTAGAAGAGTGTCATTGCCTCCCAGGACTGGAAAAGACTACAAACAAGTGCTTTGGGAATCAAAAAGCCCTGAATTTAAATTTATATCTGTGATGTAACTTCTATACCTCAGTGATCTCATCCTCGAAATGCAGATACGAATACCTGCTTCATTATGTTATGAGGATTAGGTAATGAATGCAGTGTATACAAAGTATTTAGCACCTTCATAGTCCCAGACTAAGTCTCAGAAAATAAAACTTACTTTTGTTGTTATTATCGTTATTATTACTGCTCCTACCTAATTCTCCTGGGCATTAGTCTGCAACCTCGCCAAACAATTGTCCATCTGAATTCATCTGAGAGAAGGAATTCACTTCCTTCTGAGGCAACTTGTTCAGCTTTCAAGAAGCCCCAACTCCTGGTTTCAACTCTGGATCTACAGTGTGTCTGGTTCTCTGTGTCATTTCAAAATGATTCATTTTTGTCCAAACTGATACAGCAACCGTTCCCAGGGAGTGGAGTGAGGACTTCCTGTTAGGGCTCCACCTTAGATGAGCTTTCCACTGGGGGTCGTCTACAGAGGATCACTTTGGAGATGATAATTCAAATTCTGCTTTGAGCAGATTCTTCAAATCCAAAGCAATATCTAGACTGTTCTCATGAACATGATTCTACGTAGATGTATAAAAACAATTTCCAATAGGGAGCAGTTGTATTTTGTTTTTGTTTTCAAAAAGCTCATTTTATTTCTATTTCTCTCCAGGCACTTCTTTAGGATGCAGACCTGAGAGAAAAAATTTCCTTGTGATGCAGAACAGTATTTTATGTCACATTTCCAGACCCATTTGCATTCTATGAGATTGTGCAGGTCGTCAGCTAATATACATCAAAGTTGCATAAGTGTGGACATGTTCACATGGAATGCAGTGGCCTCAAACAATACAAGAAGCAGAGGATTTCAAGTCAAAGACTTGGATTTCTCCTTGTCAGACCAAGGGCCCCAGCAGCACCAGCCAGCCTCGCTAGGGGGAAGGATCCCGGCAGGACTTCAGCAGGTGCTCACATCTTGCCTTCTCTCTACTTCTGGAGGAGAAGTGCTCAGAGTGCAGCTGGATGAATGATGAGCTGGACCCAATGCAGGCACTCACCACCTCCTTTTGCTCATTGTTTTGTGGGGTGAACATGGGAGCAGTTTTCTAGGAGAGGATAAGCATTTAGGGCTCAAAAGTCTAGTACTTTAAGCTTAGGTGCTGGCTCTTAGACTAATACTGAGAAACTCATGTGCCCAGTGCCTGAGGTATACCTGGGGCCCTCAGACCTGTGGGAAGCTAAGTGTTGGCATAGCTTCTCCCTCTGTGGAAGGGGGAGCCCTTGATCCCGGCTAGCTCAGGATCAGACAACCCACAAAGCTTCCAGGCTTATTCACTGGCAACCCTCTCCAGACTTCCAGCTCTACATCCTAATAGCAATGTGATTTCAGGAAAATAACTTAGACTCTCTGAGTCCTCACTATCTCATTAGGAAAATGTGAATAATATGCATGCTTATCCCACAAGACTGTAGTGTGCAAAGAAATAAGATGGGGTGTACTGAAGGTCCCGAGTCAATAGTCACAATGCCTTAGGTTCTCAAGTTGTTTAGGACAACCCATTTGGAAACAGCTTCCCTTTCGGAAATGGGAGCTTGGGCATAACTAACTCCCTCTCTCGTCTATTTTCCTTTGATGTTTTATGACCACATCACATTAAACTGCATCATTCCTTCGTATGAAGAAGAATTAACATAATATGATGTCGGAGGGCATGTTTGCTGCTTGATACACCATAAATTCCTCCATTTAAAAGCAAAGCTGCACAGCCAATTACCTTCTCTTAACAAAAATGTTATCCACCATGAGCCAGAAAGATCAGGGGTCATTTTAGGCAAGCAGAAAGGGAGCTATCTCAGTCAGCGATGCTTATGCCAGGGGAGGGAACCCTTGCAATCTGTGCCCCAGCTAGTGCAGAGGGTGTGGAGAAACAGTGTCATTTCAGAAAGATGCAATCCAAGAAGAGCAGAGATTTGTTCAACACTGCTCTCTCTTTCTCTCTCTCTCTCTCTCTCTCTCTTCCTCTGTGCAGTCAGTGACCATGGTTTGAGGAAGCCCAGGCACATGCAGGGGCCTCAGGTGCATGTTTCACCCCTCAGCCCCGGTAAAGATCTCAGCTAACAGCCAGCATCAATCACTACACATGGGAGGGGGATGAGCACTCAGATGACTCCAGTTCCCAGCCTGCAGTTTTTCTGAGACTCCAGTCATTGTGGAATAAAGAAAAGCCCTGCTGAAATTTCAGACCTATGGAATCGAGGAGTGTAAAAAATGGTTTTTTTATGCCACTGAGTTTTAGGGTAATTTATTATGTATCCATAGTAACTAGAATATCATCTTAATAATAACAAACTTAATAACAACAGGGCTTTATAGCTTTTTATATTCACTACTCAGTCTCCAATGGGGAACATATTATTACACTCCTAATTGTGTAGAAAGGCAAATTTCCTGATTAAGACACAGAGCTAGCTGATGGTAGAGCTGGCATTGAAACTAAACTCTGGCTCCAAATCTTGGGCTTTTTTCTCTATCACCTTCACTGGGTCACAATGCCTTTTGGTGAACAGGAGATGGGCTGAATCAGATCTGTGATTTAGAGGTGATTCTAGCGGTAGTGTAGCATGTTATGTGCAGTGGTTCTGAGCTCAATTTGCCTGGGTCCATTCCCTGGCTGTGTCTCCTATGAGCTGCATAATCTGGGCAAATAAAGAGATGCACCTGAGTTTCATCATCAGTAAAGAATTTAGAACTTTGCCTGGCACATCAGATATGCTCAATACATGTCCAGCATGATTGTGGATTATAGAGTCATTCTTTAGATTCAGGAAAGGGGGTACCTGCCCCAGCCTTTCCAATTAAGAGGACTCACTTCCACTCATCTCCAGCTATGCCCCTACCCATAGGACAAAACACAAGGAGCCAAGAGGACATGAGCATCCAAGCCTCTGTCTCCCCTCAAGAGTATGCTCTGGGTGTCCAGCATCCAGGAATTCCCTGCCCATTTGGCTCCATGCCTGCATGTATAACACAAGTAGTTATCTTCCCGGATCTTTTGTCATAAGGGTAGACTGTGCTTTTGTCATATTTACTCCAGGCCAAGGGATGGCCAAAGCTTGGCTGCTTATATGGGATTTGGATGAATCTTGCACATACAAGCCCAGAATTCTCACATGTGTGTGCAAGTCTTCTTATGTGTGGAGCCAAGGGTGGGAAAGGAGGGGGTGTGGCTCATCAGCCAGGACCCAGGATACAGTTCTCTTCATGCTACCATAGTCCATCATGTAACTCTGAGGAGTCCAAAAATTTGAGATTTGATTTGGGCTTTCAGGTCATTCATAATAAAGATATATTTGTAAAGACAAGAGACCAGAATAAATATCGTTTAGTATGCTTTGTTATCTTAATTCATGCTTTAAATATTTAGACATTCAGTGTTTTGGTCTCCATTCATATTCTTACCCAGGGCCTTGCAAATGTCAGGTGTGATGGATCCATCTGGAAAGACAGAAAAATCAGAGAGAGCAGCTGCAAAGCTTCTGTGGGCATTCCAGTGACAAAGGGAAAGCCAGATTAGTGGTTAGGAGCCTTAAAAGATGAAAATAGAAGAAATAGACGTTGTACTTCCCTACCCCATTGATGGCAGGATTAACCATGTGACTTGCTTTGCCCAATGAAAAGTGAGCAGAAGGGCCAAGTGTAGTTTCCAAGAAGGATTTTTAAGATCCTGTGCATGAATATTCACAATATCTTATCCCCCTCCAACCCCAGCCAGCCACAGTCTTCCACCATGCTCTTCAGCGGAAGTGATCAGCCTCAGCCCCCAGGGGGATGAAGGGTTTGAAGATGCCCTCAGCAATGTCTCAGGCTTCCCTAGCTAGACGTAGTGATGGAATGGGAAATGGGAGAACAGCAGAACTAGGGGAGGAATGTAGTGAGTTTGGTCCTATGCATGCTGAATTGGGGTACCAGTAGACTACCCATGTGGTAAGGACTGTGGATGAGATACACAGACATGGAAAATATTAAGGCATGGAGATGATGCAATCACCAGAGTGGGAGAAAAGGGCTGGCCAGCACCTGAGAAAGAACCAGAAGACATGCTGTATCAGTTAGGGTAAGCTGAAGTAACAAATGACCCCAAAAGCTCAGGAGCTTAGAGCACATATGTTTTAGTTCTCACTCACACATGTTCATTGTGGGTCACCTGTGGCTCTGCAGCATGTTCTGTAACCAGGACCTGTGCAGGTGGAAGAGCGTGGCTGGTAGTGGTTGCAGAGGGATAAGAGATCAAGGCAATTCATGCACAATCTCTTAAAAATCCTTCTTGGAAACTACACTTGGCCCTTCTGCTCACCTTTCATTGGGCAAAGCAAATCACATAGTCAACCCTGCCATCAATGGGATAAGGAAATACAACCTTTCCCATGAAGAGACAGTGATTATTTTGAAAGACAATGTAGTCGATGACATGTCATTCCAGAAAAGCAAGTCTTCTCACTCCTGTTTTTGTTATTTCATAGCTGGAGCTGCTTACCCTGGGAGTGGGGTGTAGTGCTGCTTTTTCAACAATCAAAAGTAGTTAACCAGCTACTGGTGGGAACAGAGGGATTAAGGCGTGGATGTTCTCAAATCAAGCAAAAGCATATACAAATGTATGGAGCTGAAACAGGATTAACCACTTGGTAAGAACTTATTTGTCATCTACGAAGTACCAAGTACTTGAAACAGATCATTCTACTAACCCAGGAAGTGGCCCAATACATCTAATGATTTATAGTCATGAAGAAAGGCAAACTTTTTGAAAATTATAGTTGAAATACAATATTATATTAGTTTCAGGTGTATAATGTAGAGCATCAACATTTGTATATGCCTTATAGTGTGATCACATGATAAATCTAGTTACCACCTGTTACCATACAAAGTTATACAATATCAGCAATTAACCCTGGGCTGTACATTACACCCCATGAAGTATTTATTTCTAACTGGAAAATTGCAGTTCTTATTCCCCTTCGCCTTTTTCACCCATCCTCCCAAGCTTCTCCCCACTGGCATCCATCAGATTGTTCTCTGTATCTGTGAGTCTATTTCCATTGTATTTTGTTTTGTTTGTTCATTTTTTAAGATTCCATATAAAAGTGAAATCAGATAGCATTTATCTTTCCCTGTCTGACTTATTTCACTTAGAATAATACCTTCTAAGCCCATCCCATCCATCCATGTTTTCGCAAATGACAAAACTTCATTCTTTTTTATTGCTGAGTAAGATTTCACGATATACCTTGACACAGGGGTAGCAAAAGTAGGTTTACAGTTTTTCATATGGGAAAAATACAACACACTCATACCTCAGTACTTGTTGGCTTGAGAACTCATCAAACCCTGTACTTGTCGAATTAGATTTTGCTTCATACCATAGATTTGGGAAAGTTGTGTTTCCATTTCCTTTTGTCTCCAGTAATTTTTTTATTTATTTTTAAGTTTATTTGTTGATCCATTGGTTGTTTAGTAACACATTGTTTAGTTTCCATGTGTTTGTGGGTTTTTTCCAGTTTTCTTAGAATTGATTTCTGGTTTCACATTGTTGAAGTCAGAACAGACATGATAGGGTCTCTGTCTTCTTGAGTATACAGAGGCTTGTTGCAGGCCTAACATGTGATTTATCCTGGAGGATGTTCCCATATGCACTTGAACAGAATGTTCATTCTGCACTTTCTCGATGAAATGGTCTGCATATATCTATGAAGGCTATCTTCTCTAAAGTGTCATTTAAGGCTAGTGTTTTCTTACTGATTTTTCTATCTGGAAGACCTATCCATTGACAAAAGTGGGATATAAGATATTTAACAACAAACATTTAGAGCACATAGGGACTATATGTGAGATAACAATAAGGGGTTCTGTGGTCTCCTGCTCTGACAGGTGATTGTGCCATGAAGGGTCTGAACAAAGTGGATTACTCTGATATTCCAAAAGCATGTTACCCTAG
>PVKM010021022.1:0-22907 GCA_004027735.1 Carollia perspicillata
TCTAGCTGGAGGCTGCAAAATCTGATTTAACTTGCATACAAGTCTAGAGTCACAGAGAGGTCGGAGCAGGAGCTACAGATGCTGTGGGAACAGTGTGCAAAATGTACTTGTTCTGTAACTGAACTGAAGTTTTTCTTCAAAGCCCATTCAAACTGGTGGTTGACATTACACCTCAATCACTTAGTCTTCCTTCATCAGGGATGCAGTGGAGTAGGAGCAGGGTGGAGGGGCTACCTACTTGGTGCCAGGCATGGGGCTGGCATTTGTCCATGCTGCTGACACCTACTGGGATTATACTACATAATCTGGTTGGTTATATAATCATCGTTTAACAAGGGTGGTAACCTCCCCTTTACTCAGCCTCCATGCCTGTATCTCTCTGCCTTATTTCCATTCCCTACTCAGGAGGGAAAGAAATCTCTCTTCCACTCCTCAGGATGCTCTGGGCTGGGAAACAACTATAGTCATATTTCTTTTGCTCTAGAACTCTCTTGAGAGTAAGGATAAGTCTGGGGTCTCAAAACTTTCTAGCCCATACTCAGGAAAATGGCACAAGTTTCCTTTTCTTTTTCAGTAGAAACCACTGAAACTTATTGGTGGTCACAGTGCATACACTGTGTGCAGCAAACATCCTTACAAGTCTATGCACAACCTGATCTTGCAAGAAAGGATTCACCACGGAGTTGCTAGAAGAGCAGGAAGAAAAATTAGCTGACTTGTTTCTAGGGGTAGAGGAGAGAAATAAATATAAAACTTAATTCATGAGTGTCCCATGGGCAAAAGCTGAACTAGAAGATGCATGCAATGAGCAGCGGTTGCAGAAAATGTACAAGACAAATAGCTTTCTCCATTTATTTTCCTCTGTAGTTATTTTTTAATATTCAAAGCATTTATTATAGTTTTCATGTTGTAAAAATGTATATTTTTAAGGGGGTGAAAGAATGTTAAATACTTCATACCAGACAGCCCTTATTATTGAGGACCCTTCTGCTCTAGTAACTTCCTCCAGTTCCCACATTCATGAGTGCAGGGCACATGTATACATATCCACACACACTGCCTCAAGGGCCAAGGAAGATCGAGAACTATTGGCCATAGGCAGTTGGGCCTCTGTGGACTCATCGAAATCACTCCCTAGGAGAGCAAGTGGCTCAATTTTTTCTCTCCAGTCTCTACCTTTACAGAGACCAAAAACCTGAAATCATAGACTTACATCCTACTTTTAAAAGCAAGAGGCATTTGTCTGAAGATGAAGGTAAGCATAGTGGGGTGGGGGGAGATGAAGCTAGGAACAACAAACACTTTTAGCTGGCATTGCATCACTGTAAGAAGCCGAGGGACCTAGGGCAGCATCTATGATTGAGGAGGGAGGGATGGTGCTGGACATGGCTTAGAGTTGCTAATAACAAGAGTAATACAGTAGCAGGAAGTGCTACTGTATTGAATTAAGGGGAGACAAGGAAAGGGCAATAAGAAAAAATATACATTTGGAATTTTTGCTTTTTACATTGCCTCTACACCGTGTCACTAAATATATCTCTGCACGTTCAAACATCCTCGTCCAGTAAAGCTTCAGATTAACAGAATACACTTTTTTTCACTCACATACACAACTCCTCACATTGACATTGGTGCATTGACCCTAACAATTTTTCTGTCACACTCTTCTTTTTAATCCTCACCCAAGAATATGTTTTTTTATTGATTTTAGAGAGAGAGGAAGGGATAGAGAGAAAGAGAAACACCACTATGAGAGAGAAATGTCAATTGGTTGCCTCCTATATGCTCCCCTACCAGAGATAGAACCTGCAACTCTTTGGTGTGTGGATGGTGCTACAACCAACTGAGCAACCCTTCCAGGGCATACTCTGTTTTTAAACTTCAGTCAACAGAAAACTTCATTCAAAATGTTATGAAAAAATATACATGTTTATACAAGGCAGGTTGTGGCAGGACTGGAGTCTCACATATTTGTCTCTCTATCTCCTCCCAACGTGATTCTCACCCCAAGAACCAGCAGCACCCTACTAAGGAGCACAAGTTTCTTATCTCACATTGGCCTAAATAAATAAGAATGGTGAGAAATAAAAATGTAATTAATAACATAAACTTGGTTAATTTATATATTAAACTCTGTACTCTGGAAACAACAGTAATAGCTTGCGTAAAGTTATCCCTGGGATATTAAAAAATGACTCTATTTAAAACCACAGACAAATTATAAAACTTCTCATAAGTAAAAATAATATAAAAATAGCATACCCTAAGCAAGATTCAATCTACGAGTATATGAGGTCTGTCCAGAAAAAGTCCACCCACTGTTATACAATGGGAATAGTTTGCGCGACATCGATGTAACCGGGCAGCCAAGGAGAGTGGACTGGAATGTGCATGCATAAATGATGATGATGTCATTGTGCTAGTCACTTGGCACTGTTGAGTGAGCATGTGTACTATACATCCTTTGCATTAAAAATGACTGAGCAAGTAGAGCAATGAATCTGCATAAAATTTTGCATTAAACTTGAACATTCCTCTGAAAAAAGTGTTTGGATGATTCAGGTTTTCAGGGATGATGCAATGAGTGCAGTACAAATGAAAGTGTGCTACAAATGCTTCAAAGATGGTCAAGAATCTGTTGAAAGTGATACATGTTCTGGAAGGCCTGCAACAAGCAAACACCTGAGATCATGTTGAACGTGTACGGGCTGCATCAACCAAAATCGGCGAATGACAGTGTGAGAACTAGAAGCTACACAACAGGTTCCAAAAACTACTGTATCTGAAATTTTGATGTAGCATCTTGGCATGAAATGTGACGTGACAAAACTCATTCTACAGCTTCTGCTACCAGAGCAGAAGGAACATCGTGCTACTGTTGCTAATGACTCGATTCAAACCACTACAAATGATCTAGATTTCCTCAAGAAGGTCATAACCAGAGATGAATCATGTGAGTCTACAGCTGTGATCTGGAAATGAAGGCCTAGTTGTCCCAATGGAAGTCACTTTTGTCTCCATGCCCAAAGAAGGCTCAGCAAAGTCACAGCAAGATCAAGACCATGTTAACTGTGTTTTTTGACTGGGAAGGTGTCGCCCATCATGAGTATGCCCCTCCAGGCCAAACAATTAATAGGGAGTACTATCTCAATGTCCCTCAATGTCAGTTGAGAGATGCAATACCATGAAAATGGCTGTAGTTATGGGCAATTAGTAACTTCATCACAACAATGTGCCCGCTCATAAATCATGTCTTGTGCAGTGTTTTTTAGCAAAATATCAAATCACCCAGGTGACTCAGCCCCACTACAACCCAGATTTGGCACCCTGCAACTTCTGGCATTTCCAAAAACTAAAATCACCTTTGAAAGGGAAGAGATTTCAGACTGTTGATGAGATCCAGGAAAATACATGGGGCAGCTGATGGAGATTCCAGCAAAGAATTTTGCAGAGTGTTTTGAACAGTGGAAGAGATGCTGACAGAACTGTGTGAGGTCCCAAGGTACCTATTTTGTATCTTGTGTCTTGTTTCTTCTTTAAAAAAATGTATCTATTTTTCATAGTACATGGATGGATAGTTTCTGGACAGACCTCATAGATATTACTAGCACAACCAGAAAACAAAAGACTCTGCTACACAGAAATTTTAAAATGATCTCTTAAACACTTTTGGATCAATGAGGAAACCAAAACAAGATTTACAAATGTATAGGAAAAAAAGTCCCACAGATAAGATCTATAAAACACAAACAAAGCAGAGGAAGATAAACAGAAAAAACAATGTGTTAAGCATTCAAATCAAGAAGTTAAAAAAGAGTTAAAAACACTTTTAAAGAAAGCACAAGTATGAAATTAGTAAAGACAAAGGCCAACGTTGATAAGTGAGGGAAGGCATGAGCACAGAAGCCAGACCGGAATAATGGGGCGAGCTGGAAGTAAAGGGGGGGGAAAGAGGAAGCGCAGGCAGAGGAAGTAAACAACACTGTCACAGGCTTGGCTGTGAACGGTGAGGAAGGTGTTGGGCAGCAGCTAAAAGCGAATGAGCCTTAGACAGAGAGAGAAGCACTAAATATTTTGAAAGTGGAGGAAAAGTCTGGGTGTCGATATAAGTCAAATTTACAGGAATGAGTAGGAACTGAGAGTTCACAGCTAGAAGCTGTGTTTTTCCTGAAGGTAATGAGTAGGAAAGTATAGGTATTTGACATATCAGGTGAGAACCAGCAACAACTGGAAGGCAACGACTGGGGAAATGCAGAATTATTTGGTGTTTTCAAAGGCCCAGATGACTTGGCAGGTGTTGTGCTCAGAAGTGTGGCTATCTCTAGCGTGCTTAAAAGTCTGGGTACAGGAGAAGTGAAGAAACTGGATTGATGTTAATGCTGGGATTTTCCTGGAATGGTGGAACAGAAGGTAAATGGGCAACAAAGGTAGAAGAGACACCCCTCTATTCAGTGATTCAAAATGCGTTCATTGGAAACTTATTATGTGAGATAACAGGTTAATGTTTATGAACACAGACTATGCAGCCTAGACTATATTAGATTTGATATCTAGCTCCACCATTCATAGGTATATATTTGGACAGGTTATTTAAGGGTTTGTTTTTTTGCCTCAGTTTTTCATCTGGATTAAATGAGTTAATTCAAAGAAAGACTTTAGAACACAAATTTCACTGATGGCCCTTATGGAGTAACAAATACTGAAGTTGCCTTTCACTGTAAACTACTACAAAACGAGCAAAATGTATGACACAGCTGTTTCCAGGTATTGGAAAATAGGCAGTGAGCATTGCAATCTGTGAACGAAGGAAGACACTGGCTCTCTGCCTGAGGAAAACTTCCTGACTACAGCATAGGTAGGTGGAACCTAGGAAGGGTTCAACTACCCTACTGAGCTAAGAAAGCAAAGATCAAAGTCTGGAGCTGCTAATGCAAATGAAACTCATTGGGCTGGCTTCCAGGGAGGAAAGAGTCATGCACAGGGGTCCCCCAAAGTCTATGTGGGCATGTATTTATTTGTTAGGGCTGCTGTAAGAAAGTACCATGAAGGATGACTTAAATAACAGAAATATATTCTGTCACAGTTGTGGAGGCTGGAGGTCTCAGCTCAGAGGGTCAGCAGGACTGGTTTCTTCTGAAGAGTGAGAGACAATCTGTTCCATGCATCTCCCTGGTATCTGGTAGTTTGCTGTCAATCTGTGACATTCCTTTGCTTGTAGATGTAACACCTTGATCTCTCCCTTCAACTTCATATAGCTTTCTCTCTGTGTGCATGTCTTTGTGTCCAATTTCCTTTTTTTGCAAGGACATCAGTTACATCGGTTTAGGCCAACTTAATGACATCACTTTATTTTAATTACCTCTGTAAAGACTCAATTCCAAATAAAGGTCACATTCTGAAGTATTGGGGGCTGGGGCTTTAATTTAAGAGGGAACATAAGTGAACATATAATAGGGATTATCTATTGGTTTTGTTGGCCAAGAACTGGGCTGCATGTGCATAGGTTGAGACTTTGTAAGAAATTGGCTGCTATGGAGTTGAGAGCACAATGGAAATACTAAAGGTCACCCAGTGCCAGGAGTCATCTTTTCAGCCAAAGTAGGGAGACATTATTGGCACAGTTCATATTATCTCAGCATTCAGCTGAGATACCAGAATAGTTACACTTGCGGGGGAAAGATCATACCTTGGAACAGAAGTTATGTTAGACTCACCCGAAAAAAAGCCTAAAACCAAGTCTTGACAGAGGCAAGGAAAGCCTGTTGTAAGTTAATTGACTGACCAAAAAAAAAAAAAAAACCCCAGCACTCTTCAAAGGAAAACAACATAATGCAGACTCCTTTTGATAGACAAAGCATATAATAAAAATATTACTAGATGCTACTTCTGGCCAAGATGGAGGCATAAGTACATACACTTTATTTCCTTGAACAACCGAAAGAAGGACAACAACTAATTTAAAAACAAAAACAAGCAGAATTGCCAGAAAATCAAACTGTATGGAAGTCTAACAACCAAGGAGTTAAAGAAGAAACATTCATCCAGACTGGTCTGAGGGGTGGATGGGCAGCTGGGGCAGAAAGGACATGTGGTGAGGCAGCAACTGGTAGATCAGGTGGAGAAGGTGTCAGCTGGTGGCCTGAGCAGTCCCACATTCACATTCAGATAAACTGGGAGGAACAACTGGGGAGTGAGACAGCCTGCACAACCCAGGGTTCCAGCATGGGAAACTAAACTCTCAAAAACCTCTGGCTTTAAAAACCTGTGGGGGTTGCAGTGGCAGGAGAAACTCCAAGTCTCACAGGTGAGTCCATTGGAGGAACCCATGGGGTCCTAGAACATACACAAACCCACCCACCCTGTAATCAACACCAGAAGGGCCAAATTCATTGGTAGGTAGTGGAGAAAGTGACTGAAAATGGGGCAAGAGCTAACCAAGTGACATTGTTCCCTTTCAGATCCCATCCCCACAGGGCCACAGTGCGGACAGGTGGGTTGCTCCACCCTGGCAAATACTAAGGCTCTGCTCCTTACAACATAACAGGTGTGCTGAGACAAAGAAACTTGGCCTAGATGAAAAAACAGATCAAAACTCCAGAAAAAGAACTAAGCGATGAGGAGATAGCTAACCTATCAGGTGCAGAGTTCAAAACACTGGTAATCAAAATGTTTGCAAAAATGATTGAATATGCCACAAAATCAAGAAAGAAGTGAAGGCTATACAAAGTGAAATAAAAGAACATATACAGGGAATCAACTGTGAAGGGAAGGAAACTGAGATTCAAATCAATGATTTGGGACAGAAGGAAGAAATAAACATTCAACCAGAACACAATGAAGAAACAAGAATTCACAAAAATGAGGAGAGGCTGAGGAACCTCTGGGACAACTTTAAACATTCCAACATCCAAATCATAGGGGTGCCAGAAAAAGAAGAGAAAGAGCAAGAATTTGAAAACTTATTTGAAAATATAATGAAGGAAAACTTCCCCAATCTGGAGAAGGAAAGAGACATGCAAATCAAGGAAGCTCAGAGAGTCCCAGAGAAGTCAGATTCTAGGAGGAACACACCAAGACACATCATAAATACATTACCCAAGATTAAAGATAAAGAGAGAATCTTAAAAACATCAAGAGGAAAGGAGACAGCTATCTACAAAGGAGTTCCCAGAAGACTATCAGCTGATTTCTCAAAAGAAACCTTACAGGCAAGAAGGGGCTGGAAAGAAGTATTCCAAGTCATGAAAGGCAAGGACCTACATCCAAGATTGCTCTATCCAGCAAAGCTTTCATTTAGAATGGAAGGGCAGATAAAGTGCTTCTCAGATAAGGTCAACTTAAAGGAGTTCATCATCATCAAGCCCTTCTTATATGAAATATTAAAAGGACTTACCTAAGAAGATCAAAACTATGAACAGTAAAATGACAACAAATTCACAATTATCAACGATTGAACCTAAAACAAAAACAAAAACAAGCTAAGCAAACAATTAGAACAAGAACAGAATCATAGAAATGGAGATCACATGGAGGGTTATCAGCAGGGAAAAGGAGGGTAGAGGATGGGGGAAAAGTTACAGGGAATAAGAAGCATAAATGGTAGGCACAAAATAGACAGGGGTTGAGAATAGTATATGAAATGGAGAAGCCAAAGAACTTACATGTATTATCCATGGACATGGACTAAGGGGAGGAATGCTGGGGGAAGAGGGGTACAGGGTGGAGGAGAGATAAAGGGGAGAAAAGAATGGGACAACTGTAATAGCACAATCAATAAAATATACCTAAATTTTTTTCAAAATCCTAGATTTGCCAAGATGCAAGGAAATGTTACCTATAAAATAAAGGTATCAATAGGAACAGGCTCTAAGATAATCTAGATGTTGAAATTAGCAGACTAAAACTTTAAAGTAGTTATAATAAGTGTACTTGAGTTAAAGAAAAATATATTCTTAATGAACAGTGAAGAGAAAATCTTAAGATGGAAATACAAACTTTTTAAAAAGGCAATTCTACACTGAAAATACAATGTCTGAAGTGACCAATTTACTGAATGGTTTTTTTAATTTAATTTATTTTTAGGGAGAGGAGAAAGGAGGGAGAATGAGAAGGAAATACCCATTGCAAGAGAAACATCTATCAGTTGCCTATCATGCACCCACAATTGGAGATCTGGCCTGCAACCCAGGCATGAGCTCCAAGCAGGAATTGAACCAGCAACCCCTTGGTTTGCAAGATGACACCCAAACCACTGAGCAACACCAGTCAGGGCTCACTGGAAGGTTTTAGCATATGAATGGATATGGCAGAAGTAAGAATCCATGAACTTGAAGAAAAAGCCAGACAAATTATCCAATATGAAGAAGAGAGAGGAAAAATATGGAAACAAAATGAGCAGAGCCTCAGTAACCTGTGGAAAAATATAAAACTGTCTAACATATATGTAGTTAGAATCCTTGAAGGAAAGGAAGGAGATTGTGGGGTAGGAAAAGTTAAATAACGATGAAATGGTCAAAACTTCCCCAAATTTGGTGAAATACCTCAACCTACAGATCTAAGAAGTTTAGCAAACCCTCGAGCAAAGAATGCCACACCTATGCACATCATAGTGAAACTTCTGAAAACTGCGAAATCATCCAGAGAAATGTGGCATACTACAGATATGAGAACAAATACACAAATAATGGTGTGTTCTCATCAGGAACAGTGTAGGCCAGGAGATAAAGGATGACACTCTAAGCAAATAAAGTACCTATCAACACAGAATTCCATACCCACCAAAAATAACCTTTAAAAGTGAAGTGAGGTAAAGACATTTTTAGATAGATGAAAGCTGAGAGAATTTGTTCCCAACAAACCTGGAAAATACTAAAGGAAGAGTGTCATCCCCCACGGCAGGGTCCCTGCAGCTCAGGCAGTGGGAGAAGCAGCAGCAGCCAGACCACCCAGGTTTGTGGAGGCTCTTGGTGCACCTGCTCTGCCTCCATGGTTCAGTGCCAGAGAGGAAGTTCAGCTCCTTGGAGAGGGCAGAAAAGGATGAGCCCAAGAGGAGACTGATGTGGTGTTCAGCTTAATCTGTCCCTGCAAAAGGTGGAAATGGAGCCAAAAAAGGTAGCAGGAAACAATTAATCTGCAGAAGAAAGGGGAAGGAGGAGCAAAGGAAAAAAAGGTTTAATTGGCTAAACAGGAACCTAAACATCTATCTGCAGAAAATGGAGAAACTGAAAACAAGGAGGTTAGTCCAGCCTCAGATAAAACAGGAGATAAAGAAGACAAGTCTGATTAATATCATATCAAGTCTTATCAGTGGTCCCTGTCTCCTTTCTTTGTACACTCTAGATGAATATTTTATTAACTATTTTAATTAAAGTTTTTTAGAAGCTCTAGAAATATTTTTAAGGAGGGAATTAAAACTTATCCCATCTTTAAGAGTATAAATGCTTGTTTTTTTTATTGTTATTCAAGTACTGTTGTCTCCATTTTCCCACCACCATTCCCCCCTCCCCAATGACCCCCACCTCCCACCCTCAATCCTGCCCCCTTTGGCTTTGTCCATGTGTCCTTAATACATATTCCTTAACAACTCCCCCCTTCTTTCCCTTGTTACCCCCTTCCCTTCTACCCTCTGGTTACTGTCAGTTTGTTCTTTATTTCAGTGTCTCTAGTTATATTTTGCTTGCTTGTTTGTTGATTAGATTCCACGAATTACGGGTGAGATCATGTGGTATTTGTCTTTCACTGCCTGCCTTATTTCACTCAGCACAATGCTCTCCAGTTCCATCCATACTGTTGTGAAGGGCAGGAGCTCCTTCTTTCTTTCTGCTGCACAGTATTCCAACGTGTAAATGTACCATAGTTCTTTTTAACATTTTTTATTGTTGTTCAAGTACACTTTTCTGCCTTTTCCCCTCACCTCTCCCTACCACCCCAGTCCTCCCCCTCCCACCTTTGTTTCCAACACCCCTTGTTATTGTCCATGTGTCCATTATAACGGTTCCTGCAAACCCTTCACCCTTTCCCCCTATAATGACCTCTCCCCTTCCCTCTGGTTACTGTCAGCCTGTTCTCAATTTCAGTGTCTTCCGTTATATTTTGCTTGCTTGTTCATTTTGTTGATTAGGTTCCTGTTAAAGGTGAGATCATATGGTATTTGTTTTGTTTTGTTTTTTTGCCTGACTTATTTCACTTAGCATAATGCTCTCCAGTTCCATTCATGCTGTCACAAAGGGTAGGAGCTTCTTTCTTTCTGCAGCATAGAATTCCACTGTGTAAATGTACCACAATTTTTTTGATCCATTCATTTACTGATGGGCGCTTAGGTTGCTTCTGGCACTTACTTGGCTATTGTAAATTGTGCTGTTATGAACATTGTGGTACATAGATTCTTTTATATTGGTGTTTCAGAGTTCTTAGGATATAATAGTAGCAGTGAAATAGCCAGGTCAAAAGGCAGTTCCGTTTTTAGTTTTCTGAGGAAATTCCATACTGTTTTCTATAGTGGTTGTACCAGTCTGCAATCCCACCAACAGTGCACTAGGGTTCCCTTTTCTCCACAACCTCGCCAACACTTGTTGTTTGTTGCTTTGTTTATGATGGCCATTCTGACCAGTGTGAAGTGGTATCTCATTGTGGTTTTAATTTGCATCTCTCTGGTAGCTAGCAATACTGAGCATCTTTTCATATGTCTGTTGACCCTCTGTGTGTTCTCCTTGGAGAAGTGTCTATTCAAGTCCTTTGCCCATTTTTTAACTGGGTTGCTTGTCTTCTTAGAGTGGATTCGTGTAAGTTCTTTATATATTTTGGATATTAAACCCTTGTCTGAGGTATCATTGGCAAATATATTTTCCCATATGGTTGGTTCTCTTTTTATTTTAATGATGTTCTTAGCCATGCAGAAGCTTTTTATTTTGATGAGATCCCATTTTTTATTCTTTCCTTTATGTCCCTTGCTTTAGGGGACATATCAGTGAAAATATTGCTGCATGGAATGCCTGAGATTTTCCTGCCTATGTTCTCCTCTAGGACTTTAATGGTGTCATGATTTATATTTAAGTCTTTTATCCACCTCGAATTTATTTTTGTGTATGGTTAAGTTGGTGGTTGACATTCTTTTTTTGCATGTAGCTGTCCTCCGGGTCTTCCAACACCATTTGTTGAAGAGGCTGTTTTTACTCCATTTTATGCTGCTGCCCCCTTTGTCAAATATTAATTGACCATAGAGACTTGGGTTTATTTCTGGGCTCTCTATTCTGTTCCATTGGTCTATGTGCCTGTTCTTATGCCAGTACCAGACTGTTTTGATTACAGTGGCCTTGAAATACAGTTTGATACTAGGTATTGTGATCTTTACTACTTTGTTCTTCTTTCTCAAAATTGCTGCAACTACTTGGAGTCGTTTATGATTCCATATAAATTTTTGAAGTGTTTGTTCTATATCTGTGAAATATGCCATTGGTACTTGAGTAGGTATTGTGTTGAATCTATAAATTACTTTGGTTAGTATAGACATTTTGATGATGTTAATTCTTCCAATCCATGAACACAGTATATGTTTCTGTTTGTTTGTGTCTTCCTTGATTTCTTTCTTCAGAATTGTACAGTTTTCTGAGTAGAGGTCTTTTACCTCCTTGGTTAGGTATATTCCTAGGTATTTTATTTTTCTTCTTGCTATATCAAATGGGATTTTTTCCCCTGATTTCTGCTTCTGATGTTTCATTGTTGGTATACAAACATGCCTTTGATTTCCGGATATTGACTTTGTATCCTGTTGTTTTGCCAAATTCATTTATTAGGTTGAGCAGTTTCTTTGTGGAGTCTATAGGATTTTCTATGTACACTATCATGTCATCTGCAAACAATGACAGTTTTGTTTCCTCTTTTCCAATTCAGATGCTTTTTATTTCCTTTTGTTGTCTGATTGCTGTGGCTAGGACTTCCAATACTATATTGAATAGAAGTGAAAGTGGACAACCTTGTCTTGTTCCTGATCTTAGTGGGAAAGATCTTAGTTTTTGCCCATTGAGTATGATGTGGGCTGTAGGTCTCTCATATATGGCCTTTATTATGTTGAGGAATGCTCCCTCTATTCCCACTTTGCTGAGTGTTTTTATCATAAATGGGTACTGTACCTTATCAAATTCTTTTTCTGTATCTACTGATATGATGGTGTGATTTTTGTCTTTGCTTTTGTTTATGTGATGTATTACATTTATTGATTTGCAAATATTGTACCACCCTTGCATCCCTGGGATGAATCCCACTTGGTCATGGTGTGTGATCTTTTTAATGTATTGCTGCATGTGGTTTGCCAATATTTTTTGGAGGATTTTAATGTCTATGCTCATCAGCAATACTAGCCTGAAGTTTTCTTTCTTTGTTGTGTCGTTGTCTGGTTTTGGGATTAGGATGGTGCTGGCTTCATAAAAAGAGTTTGGGAGTCTTCCATCTTTTTGGAGTTTTTTGAATAGTCTGTGAAGGATGGGGGTTAGCTCTTCCTTAAATTCTCTGTAGAATTCTCCTGTGAAATTGTCTGGTCCACAGCTTTTGTGTGTTGGGAGCTTTTTGATTACTGCTTCAATTTCATCTGCCTGTCATTGGTCTATTCAGGTTTTCTGTTTCTTCTTCATTGAATTTTGGAAGACTATATTTTTCTAGAAATTTGTCCATTTCACCTAGGTTTTCAAATTTCTCGGCATACAGCTTTTCATAGTAATTTCTTACAATCCTTTGTATTTTTATGGTGTCAGTTGTAATCTCTCCTGTTTCATTTCTGATGTGTTTATTTGGGTCCTCTCTCTTTTTTTCTTGATAAGTCTTCTTAAAAGCTTGTTGATTTTGTTTATCTTTTCAAAGAACCAGCTCCTGGATTTATTGATCCTTAGAATTGTGCTTTTCATTTCTATGTCATTTAATTCTGCTCTGATCTTGGTCATTTCCTTTCTTCTACTTGCCCTGAGCTGTCTTTGTTGTTCTTTGAGTTCTTGTAGATGTAAGGTTAAGTTGTTTATTTGAAATATTTCTATTTCTTCTAGGTAGGCCTTTATCGCTATGAACTTCCCTCTCAGGACTGCTTTTGCTGTGTCCCATAAGTTTTGGGTTGTTGTGAGTTCATTTTCATTTGTTTACTAAAACTTTTTAATTTCTTCTTTGATCTCCTTTTCGACCCATTCATTGTTTAGTAGCACGCTATTCAATCTCCATGACTTGGAGTATTTTTTAGTTTTTTCCTTGAGGTTGGTTTCTACTTTCAGTACCTTGTGGTCATGTGGTCTATCTTTGAAAATGTTCCATGTGCATTTGACAAGAATGTGTATTTTGCTTCTTTGGGATGAAAGGTTCTGTATATACCAGTTAAGTTCATTTGATCTAGGACATTGTTCAATGCCACAATATCTTTGTTGACATTTTGTTTGGAAGATCTATCCATTTTTGACAGTGGGGTGTTAAAATCCCCTACTATAATTGTGTTGCTGTCGATATCTTTCCCGAAGTCCTCTAAAATTTTCTTTATGCATTTGGGTGCTCCTATGTTAGGTGCATATATATTTACAATGTTTATGTCTTCTTGATGGATTCTTTCCTTGAATATTATGAAGTGACCTTCTGGGTCTCTCTTTATGGCCCTTTTTTTTGAAGTCTATTTTGTCTTACATGAATATTGCTACCCTGGCTTTTTTTTCCTGTCCATTTGCTTGGAAAATTTGTTTCCAGCTCTTCACTTTCAGTCTGTGTAGGTCTTTTGTCCTGAGGTGGGTCTCTTGTAGGCAGCATATGTGTGGGTCATACTTTCTTATCCATTCAGCTATTATATGTCTTTTGATTGGAGCATTAAATCCATTTATTTTTAAGGTTATTATTGATAGGTACTTATTCATTGTCATTTTTGTACCTATGTTCCTCTCTGTCTCTCTCTTTTCATTCCTTTTCTTGGAGCAGTCCCTTTAGCATCTCTTGCAGAGCTGGCTTGGTGGATGTGTATTCTTTTAGACTTCTTTTGTCTTGGAAGCTCTTTATTTGGACTTCTACCTTGATTGAGAGCCTTGCTGGGTAAAGTAGCCTTGACTGCAAACCTCTGGTTCTCATTACTTGGAATATTTCTTGCCATTCTCTTCTGGCTTGGAGTGTTTCCATTGAGAGGTCAGTTGCTAACCTTATCGGGGCTCCCTTGTATGTTACTTCCTGTTTCTCCCTTGCTGCCTTTAAGATTCTCCCTTTGTCCTGGAATTTTTCCGTTTTAATTATGATGTATCTTGAAGCGGGCCTCTTTGTGTTCCTCTTGATTGGGACCTTCTGTGTTTCCTGTATTTGTGCAACTTTTTCTCTCATCAGATTAGGGAAGTTTTCCATCATTACATTTTCAAACAGGTTTTCATTCCCTTTCTCTTCTTCTTGTTCCTCTGGTATCCCTATATATGAATATTATTATGTTTTATGTTGTCTTGCAGCTCCCTTACCACCTCTTCATTTTTTCTGAGTCTCTTTTCCTTTTCTTGCTCTTTCTGGGTGTTTTTTTCTGCCTTGTCCTCCAGCTCACTGATTTGATCCTCTGCTTCATCCAGCCTGCTTGTAATTCCTTCCCATATGTTTTTTTTTTTAATTTCTGAAATTTTATTGTTCATTTCTTCCTGGCCTTTGTTTATAGTTTCTATTTCTTTTTTCATGCTGATGTAGTTCTCACTAAGTTCCTTGTAGTTGTCTGTGAATTTTTTGAGCAGCTTTATAACCATTATTTTGAATTCTATATCTGATAATTTTGTTACCTCCATTTCATTTAGCTCTTTTAGTGGGCAGTCTTCCATTCCTTTTCACTGCATGTTCTTTTTTTGTCTCCCCATTTTAGGTGACTCTTTGTGTTTGTTTCTGTGCTTCATGATGTTTTGCTTTGCCAGCTGTCTTTGTAGGATGAACTTCTATGTTAGGAATTCTATGAGGTCCAGTGGTGTGGTCTCTTTGGTCACCTTGTCTGGACACTCTAGGTTTTCCCTTTATTCTGTTTATGTGGGCTGTCTTGTTGTACTTGGGTTTTTACCTTTTGATGTGGTTTTTTTTGTTGGTGGTGGTTTTTCTCCTCTTGCAGGTATACTGATGTTCACAGCTCCCACCTATTCTTGTATGTGATCAGTGGCAGGGAATAGGCAAAATGGATTAGGACAGTGGCAGAGTATTTTATGGGATATAAAATACCAGCGATGGAGAAGAGATAGGAGATTCTTTGGTTAAGTATAGCGTTAATTGTGATCTTTCACCCAAGTAGCCACTTTTTATAAAAGGTGAAAGAGAGATAAGACTCTTGCTATGTTAGAGAAAATAAGGCTAGCTCTCTGTTCCGGGCCCCAGACAACTCCCTGCTAGCTCCTGGACCCCAGTTAACCTCCTGCTGACAAGTTGACTCTCTGTCCTGGGCCCTGGATGATTCCCTGCTGTTTCTTTGTCCTGGGCCCCGGACCATTTCCGCCCTCCACTTCTGTGCCCTTGGCTTTCACATTCATGTACCCACTGCTTGTGCTGCATGACCCTTCCTCTCCCCACTTTGTTACAAAGGTATTTAACCACCCACCTGACCCCTTCTCAGCGCCCAGAATTTGGAGACCTCCTCCTCTGGGTCTGCATGTGTGAATAAAGGCTCACTCCGTCACCCTGAATCGTGTAAGAGTTCGTTTTTCCACAACAGTTAGAGGGGAGGATGGTTGTGAGCTGAATCCAGAAAACAAAGCACTTGTGCGAGGTTAGATGATGAGATACAGTGAGAGTAAAGGATAGAAAGTAGGTGTAGTGTAAGAAAGAACAGAGTTAACCACAATAATAATAATGCTCGAGATCGAAGTGAAGTGGGCTAAGATCAGGGATGCTTGCTGTGTATTATGTACAGTTGTATGGAAAACAATTAGTTACAATAGTGCTGGAACAACAATATTATGACAAGAAATATGTGATTTGGATGACCAGAATAGAAAGTACCTGATCAAGATTTGTGTGTTATTGGAACATGGGTGAAGTGAAAGAAGGAAGATTAAAATGCAATAAAGAGAGAATAAGGAAAACCAGTCAAACAATTCAATTAAACAGAGAAGTAAAATGAGGAAAACTAAACATAAGAAAGAGAAATAAAAGAATACTAATAAAATAAAAGTGATAATAATAATACACATTAACAATAAAATGCCAGTTCTATGGGATAGCAAAGTGACATCTGTTGCACTTTCTCAGTTTTGGGGGGTTAGCTTTGAGATTCCTTTTTCGATCTGTGTCTGGACCCTTTATAACTCCATGTCTTATTGTCTCACTTGGGGGAAGAAAAAAAAGTGAGTGGATCCAAGAAAAAAAATAAATAAACCTCCTGCTGACTTTAAACTTGTTCAGTGAGTTCTGCTGGTCTTCCAAATGCCACAGGAAAAGGGGGGCCAGGCTTCGCTTTTCTCCCTTCCTGTAGTTTTGAGAGGACGGGGACCAGGTCTGGGTTGCAATTTCCAGTCCTCCTCCAGCCCAGGTCCTCCATGAGCTGTCAGGCTCAAATCAGCCACTCAGGATCTGGGCGCACAGCAAGAGTCAATTGTAGGGATCGGTTTGCAAAGTGCAAAACCTCCCTAGGCTTAGAAAATAAGAAGTTACAGAATGTTCCAGGACGTAGAACATAACGGCAGGACTAGTTTAGTTGCTCAACTGAAAATTTTTGTTATAACCCAAGCCTCAGAGCACAGACTGTCCACGAGCCTAGCATGTTGATCTAAACCAATCATATAATTGTCCACGCGCCGATCATGCATACGACTAACCAATAGCTAACTGCCACATTTGCTTCTGTAAAACGCTTGCTTGCTCGCTCTCATAAAAGACCCTTAGTTGTAAACGTTGGCGCGACTCTCATTTGCAGCTCTAAGGAGCACTGTGTCTCTGGACACGTTCGGAGAGTTCGCCCCTGTGCAGGTAAAACTTTGGCCAATAAAGTAACATCTTTGAAACCCTGAAAGTCTCCGACATTTGTTCTCGCGATTGGTGGATGCTACATCAATCTCAGGCATGAAGCCTGAGGCAAGCTGGGCATGCCCAGTTCTGCTCAGCTACTCAGCCACTGGGAGTGAGCAGCTGAAATCTCCCTCAGGCCTGCCAACCACTGCTGAGAGTTCCTTACAAAGTAGCTGCCTGCCATTCTTAACAAGTGCCTGGCTTTTCACACAGCCCAACTTTCCAGCCTGTCAGGAGACTATCTGAGTCAGGGTCTGACATGTCAGACCCAACTCCTTTCTTCTCCAGGTGTCACCTGGCACCTCAATTTCTTGGGTGCCAGCATCCACAGTCCCAGTGGATTTGTACCACCTCTGTGTGTCTCCCACTTCGTCTTTATTCCCCCCAGCGACTTCCAGCATCCAGGTCCGTCCTGGTGCTGGGCTGCCCTCCCTGCTCTGGTAGGGGAGGGAGCTGGTGCTCTAACCTTCCTCCATGTATCCTGTGGCAGGGGCCAGGCCAGGGGCCACAGCAGCCTTGGTCCCCGTGCAGATCCCAGGAACCTCACCATTCCAGCACAATCTCCTCACCATCTGTTTTTCAATGTCCTCTGCAATGTTTTGCCTCCAAACTTTATATAAGCTGGGCTTCCATTGGCTATTGACTCTGCTCCTCAGAAGATTGGCTAGGTGTTCCAGCTGGGCACAGGGAGAACTGGACTCTACTCCCACCTACCTCACTGCCATCTTCTCTCTAAGTGTACAACAGTTTTTTGATCCACTTATTTACTGAGGGGAACTTAGATTGCTTTCAATACTTGGCTGTTGTAAATTGTGCTGCTATAAACATTGGGCTGCATATGTTCTTTTTGAATTGGTGTTTCAGGTTTCTTAGGGTATAATCCCAGCAGTGGAACTGCAATTGAAATGTAAGGCAAAATAAAGAGTTTCCCTGACAAAAGAAAGCTAAAAGAATACACCTCCACCAAACCAGCACTGTAAGAAATGCTAAAGGGGCTACTTTAAGAAGAGGAATAAAAAGAGCAACGGTGTGAGGAACACAGGTATGAAGGGGGGAAATGAGTAAGTACCTACCAATAAATTCTTATTTTTAAGAGGTGAAATCATTTGCTGTTTTTTTATCTTTGGTACAACCAGAAAATAGTGGGATATTAAATATGGAAAGTTTTGATTGTCTTGAATGTCAGCTTAACATTCCATAGATGCAAGTGTTTTTATTTTATTTTATTGATTATGCTATTACAGTTGTCCTTATTTTTCCCCCTTTATCCCCCTCCAGCCAGCACCTCCCAATCCTCAGGTAATCCCCACACCATTGTTCATGTCCATGGGTCATGCACAGGTTCTTTAGCTACTCCATTTCCTATACTGTACTTTACATCCTCGTGGCTATTCTGTAACTACTTATTTGTACTTTTTAAGCCCTCACCTCTTCACCCACTCCCCATACCCCACTCCAATCTGGCAACCATCAATATGATCTCTGTATCCGCAATTCTGCCTCTGTTCTTCTTGTTTGCTCAGTTTTTTTTATATTCATTTGTTGGTTGATTTGTATTTATTTCCCTGTTATTGTTCATAGTTTTGATCATCTTCATTTTCTTAAACAAGGTCCTTTAACATTTCATGTAATAATGGCTTGGTGATGATGAACTCCTTCAGTTTTTTTCTTTTCTGGGAGGCTCTTTACCTACTCTTCAATTCTAAATGATAGGTTTGCTGGGTAGAGCAATATTGGATGTAGGTTTTCATGAATTGGAATATTTCTTTCCATTTCCTTCTACCTTGAGAAGTTTCTTTTCATGAGTTTGAATTTTCATGAGTTTGAATATTTCTTTCCATTTCCTTCTACCTTGTGAAGTTTCTTTTGAGTAATCAGCTAACAGCCTTATAGAAATTCTTTGTAGGTGATAATTGCTTTTCTCTTGCTGCTCTTAAGATTCTTTGTGTTCAACCTCTGGCATTTTAATTATGATGTGTCTTGGAGTGGGCCTCTTTGCATCCATCCTGTTTGGGACTCTCTTGCTTTCTGGACCTTCATGTCTATTTACTTCACCAAATCAGGAAAGTTTTTTCATTATTTTTAAAAATAGATTTCCAATTTCTTGCTCTTTGGCACCCCTATGATGCAAATGTTGAAACACTTGAAGTTGTTCCAGAGGCTGCTTATACTATCTTCGTTTTTGTTTTTTGTTTCTTTAATTATTTTTCTTCTTATTGTTCTGCGTGGTTGTTTTTTGCTTTTTTATCTTGTATTAGGTTTCTGTGTATTAGGTAGAGGTGCTATGACTCCCTGTCTTGGTAGCATGGCCTAATATAGTAGGTTTCCTGAAGGGTCCAGTGGTACAGCCTTCCATCGCCCAAGCTGGGTACTTGAGATGTGCCCTTCATGTGGGCTGAGTATACCCTCCTCTTGTAGTCAAGCCTTGATTGCTGTTAGGAGGTTAATAGGAGGAATTTACCCAGGCCAGTTGGCTGCAAAGAATATCTATGATGACTGACCACCAACCTCCACCCTTCATGGAGGATCAGTTGTTGGCTGCAGGGTGGTTGTACTCCAATGTGATTTGTAGTTGCCCACTGGGTGCACAGGGTCT
Source organism: Carollia perspicillata (assembly GCA_004027735.1). NCBI lineage: Eukaryota > Metazoa > Chordata > Mammalia > Chiroptera > Phyllostomidae > Carollia > Carollia perspicillata. The sequence goes on from PVKM010021022.1 coordinate 19,559, forward strand.
GGAGTTTCTGGGTAGCACAGGCCAAAGTCAAGCCCCACCTGTGTTTCCTTAGGGCCACCCTGCCTGAGCTATAAAGCAATCTGAGATGGCTGCTGTTTATGCTGGGCTTGGAGATTCCCAGGCAAATCCAATCTGTGATTATAGCTGCTTGCTGCTTATGCCAAGCCTGAGGCGATTTAGCAGGTGGCACAGGGGCTAGGGGCTCACTGATCCTGGCTGTTGTTTGTTTCAGAGGATTTAGGAAGTTGTGAAGCATGAACCAAGACCAGCCATTAATATGGAAAAGCAGCTTGGGTGGGCCTATAAGTTTGGTGAGATGGAGTCTCTGGAGATCTGCAGGGTAGGGAAAATAGTGTTAGCCAGGTGGATGGAGTCTCAGATATGGTACCTGCCTGCCAGCTCTGTGGCTCTGTTGGAGGAAGATTCAGAAAAGAGACCAGGCCCCTGCCCACCTTTATGTCTGGGAGCAAAGCAGTCCCCCAGCTCTTGCCTTGACACCAGATGTATCCGTTCCTCCCTGTACACAACTGGTGCCTTTCAAGCTGCTACCCTGGTGCTCGAGCTCAAGAGGGAGTGAATCTGATTTAGTCCACGTATAGATTCCTTAAGAGGAACTACTTCAGACTCCAGAAGTTTCTTCCACCGACTAAATCCCCACTGGTTCCTGCAGCCAGAAGTTATGGGGACTTATCTTCCTGGCACTGGAGCCCTGGCTGGGGGTTCTGTTGCAGAGTTGGGACTCCTCACTTTCAAGATAGCCATCCACATTTTTATCTACCACGTGTGGATGTGGGACCAGCCCATTCCATGTCTCTGCCCCTCCTACCAGTCAGGATGGATGTGGTTACTTTAATTCCATAGTTGTTAGACTTCCATTCCACTTGATTTTTGACAGTTCTGAGTGATGATGGTTCTATATTTTAGTTGTACTTTTGATGTGGTTGTGTGAGGAAGTGAGCAGTGTTTACCTATGCTGCCATCTTGACCAGAAGTCACCAATGTGGGTAATTTTATATCCTATAACACAAAGCACACCAAATTGCAATTTGAAGTCAGTTGGGGTTTTTTTAATGTCTTGAACTTATAAATTCTATTCTCATGTTATTGGTAGAATTGTTTCCTAAAGAAACCACTCCTAGATCTTGGCTCTCCCTCTCAGAATTTTGTGCATTCTGTAACATCTTTGGTGTGGTCATTCAGTTTTCATACTAACTTTGTTAATGTGCTGGGAAAGATTGGAAATTTGATTATGTAATACATATGATGTTAAACTGTGAATTATTGGAACTTTGACGTAACAGCACATTAATATTTGAAGATACTGGTACTTGCTACTCTTTTAAGGAAAATTAGTCTCCAAATTTCAAGCTGAAAAGTCACTAGAATTACTGTTTAGAAAAGAATCATGATCCATCATGCCTATGTAGTGAAGCCTCCAAAAAACCTCAGAAGAATGGGGTAGCAGCAGCTCCCTACTTGGTGAACATGTGGAGATGTGAGTGCACCCAGAGAGGGCATGGAAATTCTGTGTCTTTTCCCAGTACCTTGCCCTGTGCATTCCTCCCCTCTGGCTTTCACCTGAGTCATATCATTTTGTAATGCATTGAATTCTAGGAACTAACTTCGAAAGATACAGACTCCAACATTCAGGCATTCCAGCTCTGGGAGATTAGCTGACCTTCAACAGTAAAACCAGGATAACATAAAACCAGGATGATGCACACCAGACTATGCTTGACCAGTTTTGGGGTCCCATTCAGAGTGGACTCTGCTGGTCTGCATGTGGAGAACTTTTCAACCTCCTCCCCTTGATCTCTTCATTCTGCTTTCCCTCTCCCTCCTTATCAAAACCTCTGCCTATACTGAGATATTAAGATGGGCTTTGGGACAAGAGTCCCTCATCTTCTCAGGCTACTGGCTCTTGAATTAACCATTTTTCCTTACACACACACACACAAAAAAAGATAAAGGAAAAAATAAAAAGAATCACAACTACACAAACTTTCAGATTCTTGGTATTTATGTTAAGAATTGTGTACAAATTGAAATGTCTGTGTACTTATCCTCAAAGCAACCCATAAAATCTCAATTATGAAAGAATTTTTTGAAGCACACACACAAGAAAAATACTAAAGGAAACATTTGAGGCTAAAGAAAAATGATTCCTGACAGAAACTCAGACCTGCAGGGAGAAACAAAGAGCCCTAGGAAGGGCAAACTCTAGACTTCCTTACCTCAATTATCCATTTCTCCTTCTGGAGCCTCAAATAATCCTGTGAAGAAATTTTTGTGTCCTGAACCCCCTAGAGATCTAAGAGGGCCACAGGAAGAACAGAGGACTTGGGCCCAACTAACCCCAACTACTGATGGAACTTATTTGTTTCTCTGGTCACATTGCAGAGTAAAACTTCAGCCCAAATGAATCAGACAAACCTCTCTCCATGTAGGGTCTGGGGTTTAGATAAAGAATGCTATAAAAGAATGGAGCTTTTTATGATATGTGGAAGCTTTTCAAACTGGACTCCCTGGGGAAGCCTTGGCCAAAGGAAAACTGGCTGAAAATACCCCAGAACAGTGGTCTACAGATGGGAGTCCAAGAGAAACCACTGGGCTGCAAGGAGCAAATGTTAGAACTTCTGTTTTTATTTATTGTCAATTTTTTCTTTAAAAATTTATTTTAGTGTGTTTTATACTTAACATAGTAGTACAGTAGTGCATGTATATAATGCATAAACAAACAAACATTGGGGTACATTTTCAAAATTTTAATGAAACCTGTGGACAAATAAAAAAGGTGGGAGATATCTGACCTCCAAAGAGATTGTAACTCCACTGGCAGGAACTGCTTTACAAATTTTACTCACACCATTGGTGTATTCCACAAGGTTTCTTATGTAGATCTGTGAACTAGCTGCACTGTGATCATCTAGAAAGTGGTTTAAAATACAGATTCCCAGGTACCATGCCCACAGGTTCTGATTTGAAAGTCTGGGGTAGAAAACCAGCTAGTCAAGTATATTTTTAAAAAAGCAGAATAAAATTCCATGAGTTTTTGTGCACAGCTAGTCTGGGAGCCATGCTAAGTACAGTGTATGAGGAGTGACGCTATGTTAACAAGCTTCAGAGGTAGCAAGATAAAAAGGGAATTTTGTGAAGAAGCAGGAGGATTGTACAGATGTGCTGCTCAGGCTGGGCAAGGGACTAAAACAAAAGATATAGCCCTGGCTGGTGTGGCTCAGTGGATTGAGCATGGGCTGCTAACCAGAAGGTCGCTGGTTCAATTCCCAGTCAGGGCACATGCCTGGGTTGCGAGCCAGGTCCCCAGTAGGTGACGCACGAGAGGCAACTA